>JAPYZA010012462.1:0-14799 GCA_030522685.1 Eupelmus azureus | reverse complement strand
ATAATTTTATTGCAGGTAGACAAAGTCTCATGGAAGCAGATAGAGTGGCCAATATTAGTTCTCCGTGGTAACGGTGATGTTCTGATAGTTCGCGGCAACGTTTTATTAAAGTAAACTTTTTTATAAAAATGACAATTACAATAAAAAATTGTAATAAAATATAATACTATTTCTTGATCTTTTAGTCAAAACAAACCTGTTGTCTTTGGAAGTCTTTCAATGTTCCCTCAGGCTGTCGATAATTATGGAATCGAGTCGTGCTCAATCATGTGTTTGCAAACGACACCGCCGATAGTGATTATAGCAGAATGTTCGGGAAAAATTTATCACGCAATTTTGCTGAACGAAAACTTGGAAGATGACGAGAAAAGAGTAAATCTATTATTATTTAAAGAAATACGTTCGAATAGAATTCAATGTTTTTATTAAAATCTTTTTTTACAGACGTGGTCTCAATACGGTTCAACCTACAGTCTTCATACTCCAGACGAAGCTTTATACGTTTACGAATGCGTTGAAATGGAATTGGGACTGTTTTTTACTGATAATGATAACAAGTACACGTGTCCAATTCATTTGCATGGAGATCGGGAAAACAAATCAAGGTAGTACGATTTTTATTTACTTTTATTGGTATTATACTGAACTTTATTGGAAAAGACTTTACCTTACTTTGTAAATATAATATAATAATTATCACAATGTTTAGATATTTTTGCTCTCATATGCATTGATTGGAATTTACAGCTAGTATAGACCTTTACCTTCCAAACCTCATAAAGCAATCGAGTGCTCAATATCTCGTAAGTACGCGTACGAAATATACAGGCAAAGAAGAAGCCACGCCAGTTCTTGGGTTCGGATTACTTCAAGAACCTTGCATATTAATTGCTCTTCTTCATACGGGCGTTGTTATAGACATATCCGTTGTTGATTTATATTATATATCGAAAATCGAAACGGCGGCTCCGGTAGCTAGTCCTAGTAAAAAGGTAAAATTATTTGCACTATTTAAATTATTCCCAAATTTACTTTTTTAATCTTTGATTGTTCTTAAATGAGATTTTTTTTATGCTATAGGTAGTTAAAGAAGCTTTTGATACTCACATCAAACAACTATTGAAACGAGAAACATCACAACCAATAACTATGATTGGATTGCGACAAAATCTTACATCTCGTGAATATCTCGAGGTATTTAAACATTATCTCAAAAAATAAATTGACTATTAATTATTTTAATGCTACAATTTATTTTTTTTCAGCTGTTGTACAGAGGAACTACAGTTTTTCGTAAGCAACATTTTGTTCACCATGATAAAGTACGAGAAGAATTCGGAAAAAAAGTACGAACTTTGAAAGCTTTAAAAAATCATCAGCTGAGAGAGCTCGATAACTTAAGTGAAATAAAGAAATACTTGCACGAAAGAGCCGAAAATTTAGCTGAAAGATACGAAGATATAAAAGATAAGCAGGAGGAGCTTGCACGACGGTAATTCATTTGTTTTTTTTTTAATAAAAATATTTTAATAACAACGGTTCTACTTAGCTTTTCAAAATAAAATAATGTTCAACGCCATAAAAAGAAAACAATTATTGAATATTATTAAATTACAGATCAGAGGAAGTTCTTAGATTAGTACATCTGAAAGAACCAAATATGAACGCAGTTGAACGGGCCGAAGGTGAAGAGTTAAAGAGAATGTCGGAAAAGGTGAAAGAGCTTCATGTTCGCCTTGAACAATTAAAAAAGAAAAAGGCCGCTAACCAGGCCTTACTAACTGATAGTGAAAAAACTGTTAAAAAAACTGAAATTGTTTTTAAACAGTCTCAACTAGATACCATCACAACAAATCTTACCCAAATGTTAGTTTTTGTAAAAATAATACAAACTTATGCTCGTCTTTAAATTTTATGAAAAAATAGTTTTAAGATATTGTATTAATATACTTCATTTTTTTCAGGGGGAAAGACATAGCTGAATTAATTGTTCGTGCAAAAACACTGCAAGAACAAGTAGGATTCTAATTGTTGAATTCATTAGATTTTATACTTCGCAAGAATGGACGTCTATTTATTTATAAAACTTAATAATTGCGTCTGCGTTAAGCTACATCGAAAAAATATTTTAAAATAAACTGCAAATAGAATGAAATTAAAATGTAACAGTAATTAATTTTGTTAATCTTTTCAATAAAACGCAGTAGCTTCTTCGTAGCAGTTTTGTACTGACATCTTTAAAGAGAAACATGAAACTAAACTTTGAGTAAAATAATCAATAAAAAAAGCTCAAAAGGAAAAATAATAATTTTGTAAATTATGTGTAATGGCTGATAATAGAATATATTTACTTAATTTTTTCATAACTATCTCGTGTATTTTCATTTGTTACATAAAAAATAAATTTTCTTTAACGTTAGTGGTTTTTGATAAAACAGTTTCCTACCTTTGTTTTAGTAGATCTTGGATGATGGTGCCGGTAAATAGCACCAGATGTCGTGTTTTCGTAATTGTAGAAAATGGCGTCAACCATACCCGCGTAATTAGACTAGAGCAATGTCAACATGCCGCTTGTATATTTGCAAAAATATTATGTAAATGTATCAGTTTAGAAATAATGCATAATATTGATACAAACAAAAAATGGAAGTTCTAGAATTAAAAGATATTAAAGCTGTACCGGACATTATTCATGTTTACTCTGAAAAAGTCAAGAGTGAATCAACTCCACTTGTCATTGACAATGGTACATAACCTTTACATGTAAATAATATAGTTTTATAATTAGAAAATAATAATGTCTAAATTTATCTTTAGGTTCTTACAATTGTAGAGTTGGCTGGGCCACTGAAAAAGAGCCACAATTAGTATTTAAAAATTTAATTGCAAAACCTCGCAAGGAGCGAGGCAAAAAAGATGGAGAAATTCTAGTTGGAAATGATATTGTAAATATTGAAGCAATGAGATTTCAACTAAAAACCCAATTTGATCGAAATGTTGTTACTCACTTTGAAGCTCAAGAACAAATATTTGATTATACCTTCACTCATATGGGAATCGATACAGAAGGATGTGTTAATCATCCCATAATATTAACTGAAGCCCTTGTAAATCCTAACTATTGTAGAAACTGTAAGTTTATTAAGATAATGGTTACTTCATTGCATAAGCCTGCATTTTTTTGTTTTTAATTTTAGTGATGGCAGAATTATTATTTGAATGTTATAATATACCTTCAATTGCTTATGGAGTCGACTGTCTGTTTTCTTATCAGCACAACAACTGTCCATCCGATGGATTGATTGTGAGTGTGGGATATCAAGCAACTCATATTATTCCTATACTGGATGGTAAAGCCGATGTAAAAAATGCAAGAAGAATAAATCTTGGTGGTTTTCATATCACATCATATATGCATAGATTGTTACAATTGAAATATCCTGTTCATGTAAATGCTATTAGTCTAAGTCGTGCAGAGGTAATTGAATTATATTTTATTAACTTGGAGAACTACTATTTTATTGACTTTATTAATTAAAGTAATATTGGGTGCTGTATTTTAAAGGAATTGATTCATGATCACTCAAGGATTGCCCTTGAATATACAGAAGAAATTTTGAAATGGGCTAATCCAGAATATTATGACAAAAATGTACTAAGAGTTCAGTTACCATATGTTGCACCAACTGTTAATCCAGGTCTTACTGTTGAGCAACAAAAAGAAAGAAAACGAGAGCTTGCAAGACGTTTAATGGAAATTAATGCTCGTAAAAGAGAAGAAAGAGTATGTAAATCATAAAAATATTATTATCTAAATTTTATCAATCTGTAATTTATAAGTACAATTGGTTTTTAGCTAGCAGAAGATGAAGAACAGTTGAATCAACTGTTAGCTGTTCAAGATTTATTAGAAGAAGGAGAAACTGAAGAATTTGAACAAGCTTTACAATCTTATTCACTTGCAAATGAAGCAGAATTAATAAAGATGATTAATAATTTGCAAGCCAAAGTGGAAAGAACACGGCAAAAAATAGTTGCTGCTAATTCACAAGAAGAAAATATTGTGGTAGAAGAAAAACCAAAGATAAAAACAAATTTGCAACCTAAGGATCAACAAGATTTTGATGAATGGATAGCTGGTGTTAGAAAGAAGAGGTAATGACAATATTAATAATAAAATCTTTGACAAACTTGAAACATTAAATGAATTATTTTGAATTTTAGGCAAGAAATATTGGAGAAGCGGATGGCTAAAAGGCAACGACGCCAAGACATGGCTAAGCGTAGGACAGCAGCAGCTCAAGAGAGAATGAGAATAATTAGTCAACTTGCAAGAAAAGATAAAAGAGATGATGATTTTGGTATGAGAGATGAAGACTGGGATGTATACAAAGTTATAAATAAAGTAAGTTGTATTTGTTAATACTTTATAACAGGATTTTTAACGATTTTATAATATAATTTTAGGAAGGAGGGGATTCAGATTCAGAGTTAGAGCAAGAGAAACTCATGGAACTCGAAGATGTATTAAGACATCATGATCCAGAATTTGAAGGTGCTGGATCTGCAAATGTACAAACAATTCCAGGAGAAACACATCAATTGCATGTTGGTCTAGAACGATTAAGAGCTCCAGAACTTCTTTTTCAGCCATCTATGATCGGTATACAAGAAGGTGGAATAGCTGAAACAATTGAATTTATCCTAAAAAAATACACAGACGAACAACAAAATCGTTTAGTCGGAAACGTATTCTTGACTGGTGGGTCAGCTGCTTTGCCGGGTCTTCTCGAACGTCTACAACGCGAGCTTCAAGAAATAAGACCTTTTCAATCCAAATTCCAAGTGAACATTGCCAAAAATACTAGTTTAGATGCTTGGTATGGTGCAAGAGACTTTGGGTTGAGTGGTAATTTGCCAGAATATTTAGTTAGTCGTAAAGATTACGAGGAAAAGGGAGGTGAATACCTGAAAGTACACTCTGCGAGTAACGTGTATTATCCATCCCCCGATCCTTTGCCGACTATGCAAGTAGCAGTACCGTCTGAGCAGATTGTGGTGGAAGATGCAACTGTTGACGTGGAAATGGAGTAGCATTTAAAATCTACTTTTTTGTACAGTAAACGTTAAAATTTAGAAAATAATTTTGTAATTTATAATAAAAAAAACAAGGATTTTTTTTTATCTATGGATATCTACTTTATTACACAAGTGTTTCCGTTTGTTCATGACGGTACGAACAAACTACATTGTAGTTTGCCTGCCGATTACAATATACATTCCCTTCTTTTGCGCTCGATAATCCAGAGACAGTTTATGCGCCTATTGTTTTTCTTGCTTTTAATTCTCAGAGAATAATGACGTCCGCTTTTTTTTTTTATTTAACAGACACAACTTTGTTTTGCATTATTTTTTTCTCTCGCGTTTCGTTTGTCAAGTGGCCTAAAAAAAGTGTGAAAGTGATCCCTCACGCTAGCGTCAAGTCTGACTACAGCGACCTCAGCATAGCTCACCGACTTAGGTCCACAGCTTAATCTAACATCACAATATAATATACTGAAAATATCATCGGGGGCCTTCGTCATCGACCCTGTACAATCTAGCATCACCGATCCATTGCAGTCTTCTACACGTTGACAGAGGAACAGGCTGCGCTGAACGTTTAAAAATCATATACGGCAAGTGAAGGAATCGACCTAGCAGCGCCTCGGCCGCATCCCTCCACGAGTAAGCACTTGTGAGTTTGGGAGACTTTTTTTCCTTGCGCGCGCTATCTCTTTCTCTCTTCTCTTGGTAAAAATAGTATGTTTAGACAAGTATGCGGGAGCACGGCTCGCTGCGAGGTCGATCCTGTGAAAAAATAAATTTATTCCTCTCGCTCTCATCTCTTACTCTCTCTCTCCCTTCTCGCATCTCTTCCTTTCTCGCTCACATTTTTTTTTTTTATGGCTCGTGTGGAACAATTCACTTCACAGAGTGCTGGCAGCAGCAGCAGCAGCACGTTATCACTTCGCAGTATGTACGAGGGGTTCGTTCACATTTAAACACTCGAACGTCTTTTCAAACTGTCTTTTCATTGACGACGTCGAAAATAATAATAATAAGAATAGTAATAATAATAATGATAATAATAGAAAAGGAAAACAAAAGAAATAAGAAAAATCTTTGTCTACTAATCGTACACGACTGCGACATTAAAATTTATCAAAGAGCAATAGTTTAGTTGAGGAAAAAAAGAAATAAAAAAGAGAATCAGATAAAAGGTTTTTCGACTAGTTACGAGACACTATCAAGCTTTACAGCACATTAATTCTTGTGGATGACACAGAGCATATAAAGAACGAATTGCCGGAAATTAGTCTCGAAAAAAACATATATTTTTTCATATCAATTATAACGCTACATACAAAATAAAAAAGAAAAAGTCGTTGAAAGACATAAAATTAAGAAACGAATTCTAATAGACATAGCTCGCTTCATCGCAGGAGTCTCGCTAGCCGGCCGAGAAAGACAGCTGGCCAAGCTAACGAGAGTCGCCAATCTTTGCTCGACGCGTTTCACTTAATACAACGAATCTTACAATTTAAATAATATTCTTTACAATTATCACAGTGTGAGGTCGCTGCAGGCCAACCGTTCGCTAATTTACCATTAAAAAGGTTTCATTTTTGTCTCCCCTTTACATTCCTTTTCGTCAAATCTCGCTAAACACGCTTCTTGCCTTTTGCTCTACGCTCGTACTATTTTTCATTTTTCAGTTTTCAGTTTTCAGTTTTCATTCATTTTTTTTTTTCGTCGATATACAGAATTACATGCGATGCACTCTTTTTAAATCTTTTCTTTAACTTTTTTATTCGTTTTTATTCGCTTTGTATCATAAAATTGAGGTAGAATCCAATTTTAAGAGCAAGAACACACCTCCCTTATCCGTATTTTTTTTCACTTTATTCTCTGCGTGTGAGTGAATGTACTAAAAGTGAGGGTCTACTTTCGCTAATTGATCAAGCGTATTTTCTAAGTAAAGTATACATAGCATTAGTATATTGTTCGTCATCGTAAATAGTGATAATAATAAAACGTAATAACTAAAATAAGAAGAATTAGAATAATCTACAATCAATGATAATATAATATAAGGATCAATAATAATAATCATGACGAATAATAATCATTATAACTCAGAATTAGTATACAACATCGGTTAATGTTTTTTTTCTTCCTTCATAATATATAATGGGGGATGTATTTATATATTTATATGTATTTATATTATATATATATATATACTTTTTTTTTCATATATATATAATCCTTATGTGGGTGGGCAGAGGGTAAGTGACAGCTATGTACAGTACATACTTGCCTTAGTTGTACCATCGTTATATATATATTTATATATATAATATGTACCTATGGTCTCGTACAGTGATAATTTACGAATTACTGTTTACACATAAAATAGCCTATATAACATGTATATATGTAGTAACTAGTCGTACGCAGTTTATTTTTTTGTTTCTTCATCTTTACGTTTAAAAGGATGTGTTTAGCCAGGATATGTCGGTGAAAACTATGTACGTGTTCCTGTCAAGCTTTGATCGCGATTTATTTTATTAATCTTTTTTTTTTCTTTAAATCCCGCATCTCTCCCTTTCTCTCTCATTCTTAATTCTTAATTATAATTGCAACTGCTATTACAAAAGTGTTTTTTTATATTTCTTTTCTTATTTTCAGCGTCTTTTCTCGCGTGTGACTTGCGTGAGAGCGATCGGCACTCGCATATATATCCTCCCCCCCCCCCCCCCCCCCCCCCCCCCCCCCCCCCCCCCCCCCCCCCCCGTCGTCATTCCCTCTGTTTATTCATTTTTTCATTTTTTTCATTTTATTTCATATATAATTATTTATTATTTTGTTCTGTTTTTTCATTTATTTCATTATCTTCCTAGTACCTCCTATGAAAAACTCGTCTACAAAAATTCTATTATACGCAGGCCTCTAAGACTTACGGTAGCACGGTAAAACCTCTATAAAAATAAGAACTATCTACTGCTACTATACGTAGGCGAGAGTGGAGAAATCGCGGAGGCAGTCGCGTCGTTTCGCGGCCTTATTTCCCCCCTTTTCTTTGACTCCTGAGTTTGATTTATTTTTTTTCTCTCTCTCCCTCTTTCTCCCTCCCCGTCTCTCTCCTCATTTCTCCTCTTTAAAGCTATGCTCTCGTTATATACCATTGGTATTTTTAGCCCGGCGGGCCGAATCGCGGATGTTTATGGGCGATACGGAGGGAAATCCGTGAATTGCTCAGCGCTAGAAGACGGAGCGAAATTTACGGTCAGACGAGAAACGGCCTCCGAAAAGTTTTGGAACGGCACGCGAGCGCGCGCACCTCCGGAGGATCGAAAAACTTGACTCTCGTCATTTTTCTTTTCTCCTCGGCGCGCTCCCTCTGTCTTTCTCCGTCATTTCCCCGCGGATGCCGGCGAATCCTCCCCGGCGAGTCGCCTCGAATTATTATAAAGACGGCAACGAGCGCTTATTTGAGAAATAGCGTTTATCAATCGTTTTTTTATTTATTTTTTATTATCATCTTATTTCGTTAGTTGCTAGGCGGAAAGAAAGTGGGTGCATTATTTTACGCTTCTTTACACGTGTCCCCCGTCCATTAAAATGTACAAGTTCGTCGACGACTATTTGATTAATGCAACAGGTTCTTTCTATTATCAAAAAATAACATTTCGTTGCTATAATCAAGACATTTTCTCGTTTCTTTTATTATTTTTTACATACATCATCAAGTGCAAGGCTATTTCTCAAATAAATCCAGTCACCCGTGGAGCTCGAGATATACATAAGCAAACGTAAAAAAAGCAGGTTCAGATGAATGGAGCCGCTGCTGAAGTAGTTTAAGGCACTAAGTACCAAGGCGCAATGCCTATATCTTTTCCTTTTTCTTACTTTTTTATTCTAATCGAACGACGTGTGGATGCATTGTGAAGCCGGCTTTACGCGTGAAGAGAAGAAAAAAACGCGCTCGCGCGCGCGCTATCCGAAATCCCATCCCCGAGCTATACTCTTAAAACATTAGTCACTCTTCTCCGGTAGACAGAAACGCGCGCGCGCGCGCGCGCGAGAAGGAAACTGCAGCGTGTTATCGATATTTATTGTAATAGCAGCAGAGCGTTGCATAATGAACCGGGAGGAGTGTGGCTTTAGCAATCGTCGCGCCGTGACTTTGCGCCTTTTGTTACAAGCGCGCGCGCGCGAGCGAGCGTCTCGGCTTCGTCGCGATCCCCGTACATTGGAAACTCCATACGCGCGCCGCTTCAGAAAATTACGATTTATCGAATCCGAATCAATTGACACGCAGACGCACACACTCACGCAGTCAGTCACGCACAGAGTCACAGACACGAGCCCTCGCAGCAAGGTAAGTGCGAGAGGCTCTCAGCTCATATCGGGCGCTGAAGATTGGAGTTTTCTCATATGGCTCGCGTCGAGCGCACCGTATAATATCGAAGGGACTTTTGAAAATGTTTCTATGTACAAATCTTTATAGAGTAGCTCTCGCCGCGGCGGGGGGGAGTGAAGCCGACTTTGTGCTCGCGAGCGCAGGCTCTGGCTCTCGCACAGACACGCACACACACAGCGAGGGCCGAGGAGGAGTCTCGAAGTGCAATCGATTAAAATTCTAACGAGCCCGCTCCGCTGATTCTGAGAACGCTGCGCGCGCGCCTGATAACGCGACGGCCGAACGCTCGCGCGAGATTATATGCACGAGTCGATTATCTTTGAAATGATCCGGCAGTGCGCTGCTCTCGCCTTCTGTTGTCATCCGCGATTGAAAATATAGCCGCGATAAGGAGACGAGAAAGGGGCTCTACGGATTATGAAGGAAAGGAAAAACAAAAGAATGATTTATCGACGAAAAAGGCACTCTCTCGAAGTAGCTACTGGAAGATTACCTGAAAGTGGCGCCTTGTGCGACGGAAACGAACAACGGAGCTGTGGAAGTCGTCGTCGTCGTCGTCGTCGTCGTCATTGTCGGGGCTGTATGCACGCACTACCCCCCCTCTTTTATTTTTTTTTTGACTTTTTTAAGCGAGATCGCCGTGAGCCGATTGGGTTCCGCGATTCCGCCACTCTCGTCCCAATATAACAAATAATAACAAATTCTTGTGATTTTGCGTAGATATAAAAATATATCAGCGTTTCACTTCGGCTCTGTACGTTGTGTGTACGTGTAAATGTGTGTATAAGCCTTGCGTTAGTATGCAAAAACGATTAAACTAATAATTAACGCTCAATATAACAGCCCTGCAGTCGCGAGTTTTGATAAGGCTCGCGACCTTTTTTTATTTCTTTACTTTTTTCATTTTTTTCATTTTCTTCGATTACTCGTTACTTCGTCGGCTACGTTAGAATTAACTTCCACGTCGAATATCCTCTGTGCTTCTTTATTCTTCGGTAAGCAGTTATTTATATATTTTTTTTTATTTTGTCGTTACGAACGAAAGTAAGTACGCCTACGCACGTGGAACTAAAAAAAAGGAAAGACTTTCTACAATTTGTAGTATATAGTTGCGAAAAAAAGGAAAAAAAATCATGCTTGTCCTCTCTGTTCTAAAGCCTCGAAGAGAGAAAGAAACGAACGCGATAAAATATCTATATGTATACAATGTAATTCACAGCGCTCTATGCAGCAAAGTTCGTATGAAGATGAGAAAAATAAAAATCGAAGGATCGTAAGGGATGTGGTTGACGAATGCAAGAAATAAATAAAAAATAAAAAAATAATAGAGGGAAAAAACTCACTGTACGCCATTTAATATGAGTAACTTTTTATCAAGCCCAAGAGAAACCATGACATATACGCATGAACCACAGTGTCTTAAGTTAATCTAATAAAAAAAAATAAAAAAAAAAAAAAAAAAAAAAAAAAAAAAAAAAAAAAAAAAAAAAAAAATCATGAGAGCGCGCGCACGCGCGTGCACGGCTGCCTTTTCTCGCGTTTCACGATAACATCGTTCATTAGTCGTGCTGGCGTTAGTATTTCATATTCAGCGATAGCAGATCTAGCGATCGTATAGCAATAATATAAGGAGTGGGAGTAGTCGGGTCTGCTCGAGTCGAGTCGATTAGTTGCAGATTTTGCAGGACTTTCACTCAATTCTTACTCGCGCTCACGATCATTCTCTCTTTTTCTCCTCTCTTGAGATAATAAAACGCGTCGCTCAAGGCCGTTTACTAAGAAAAGAAATTTTTTTTCGAGCGCAGCTCGTGCGAAATGATAAAATACCGATTATGCCAATAGTCAACGAACGAATCGGCCCGATAAACAAAGCCATTTTGATTATCTAGGCGGATTCTGCATAAGCGCGAAATTTACAGAAATCAACTGAGCTAAATCGTCCGCAAGCTTGCTGCAACTCAACGGGGATTCGACTCGATGGAGAACTACGGTTTTTCGTTTTTTTTTTACACACACGGATAGCTTTTTCGCCAACTTATAGCCCGATGGAAATAGTAGTAATAGTTATCGTTATTTGTGATTTTTAGTTTCGATTGAAGTAGTAACACTTTGTGTAGGGTGCCCACCAAACATTGTTCAGCGGATACCGCAATAGGTTCTTTTTCTCGTCTAATGCTTATATTTTGTTTTCTTTTGACTAAGTCGCTCCGTGGCATTGTTTTCTTACTTTTTTTTTAACTTCCTCGCTTGCTTGCTTTCCTACTTGTTGCATTTTTTTTGTTTGCTCTCGATTATCATATCGAAATAGTTAAACCAATATTCAAACCCTTATAGACGATAATTACTATCTATATCACAGATCCAAGTGACTAAAACTCCTTTAAAAATATAATATAAATATGTGTGATGCAATATATGTATGTATAGTCGCGATCAAAAAGAAGACCGTGATAAATGAAAAAAAGACATGCGGCTGCGACAATCGAAAGGTGCAAAGACTTGATTCGAGCGTGGCTGACTCGAGGGTGCTGCTAGTTTTTTTAACTTTTCTCAGAATAAAAGACTTCGACACTGGACTCTGCGTGGAGTTATTTCTCTGTATAATATTCTTTCTTTTTTTTTATTCCTTTTTGCTTTTTATCATTTTAGCATTCCTTAATTCTAACTTCTAAGTCTTGGCTTCTCGACAAAATTCAGATTCAAATCAATACTTTGGAAAACAAACGAAAGTTCAACATTACAATATATAAATATTTATCACTAACTTTTACAACGTTTGAAACAACGCTCAACAAAATTACACAAAGAAACGTATATAAAAAAAAATCAAACACGAACTCATGGACAATCCACGCTGAGTACGTCGGTCGAATCGACTTTGATTACACTTTTTGAGGGCCTGAAAACCTGTTTGAAATAGTTTTCGTCATTGCCGTTACAACATACTCTAAGAATAAATTGTCGCTCAAACATAGCGTAGAAAAAAAGAAAGATACGATTAAAGCACAAGATTAACAATGGTCAGCCGATGGTGAACCTCTATAAAAAATTTAGAACCTTTACAAGGTTCAGCTAAAACGCCAATGAGAGCTTTTAAACAGGTTTCTTTTTCTTTTAAAAATTGGCGAGCCCATTCAAGTGGATGTACGCAGTACTAATATTTGAATATATATAATATTATATATCGGTAGCATCGGCCCTTTTTTACTTAAAACTCTTTTTCTCCCTCTATCACTCGCACTATCTCACGTGTTATTGCGTTGTACATACTCGGAGTAGGATATCGCTGGGTTGCCGGTGGTGTACTGGGCGTAGAGGTAGAGCGCTGGGTGCAGGCTCGGCGGTGGAATCGGGTGGTGGTGATGATGATGATGATGCAGATCGGAGACTTCGAGCGGGGGCGAAGACAGATGCGGGTAGAGTTGCTGCTGCTGCTGCTGCTGCTGCTGGGAGCTCGGGCTGTCCATGGAGGATTCCGTCGTTTGGTAGACACTCTGCGGGTGCTGCGGCTGCTGCTGCTGCTGCTCTTGCTGGTGGGGCTGCTGGTGGGGCTGTTGTTGTGGTTGTTGTTGTTGTTCGTGCTGTTGCTGCTGCTGCGGGGGCGAGCACTAGTTGGTGGTCTGAGGATGTAGCAGAGGCAGCGGCAGCTGCAGACTATTCTGTTTGGCCACTAGCTGGCTGGCGATGTCGGCGGCGATGGCCGCACCGGACTTGCCGCCGGGCTGGCCGATACCGTCGAGCGACGAGGGTCCGTCGTTGTAGCGCAGATCGCAGACCGGACTTTCAAAGCCCGTGCCTGGTGTGCCAGCCCCCGAGCTCTGGGGCGTGCCTGGATCGTGATTCGCGCTGTTCTGCGACAGGTCACGATGCACGCGATTCTGATGCCGAATCAGGTAGCTGTCGCGCACAAATGTACGTCCGCAGATGTTGCACTCGTAGGTCGTGTTGGCGGTATGAGTACGAATGTGGATGGCGAATTGACTCTTGGAGGTGAAGGTAAGGGAGCAGCGCTCGCAGACAAGCGGCTTTTCGGCCACGTGGGACCAGCGGTGCGCCGTCACGTAGCTCTTGACAGCAAAGCGCTTCTGGCAGATATCGCAGGAGTAGGGTCGCTCGCCCGTGTGCACGCGCTTGTGAGTATTGAGGCTGCTCTTCTGGGTGAATCGCTTGAGGCAGAGCTCGCACTGAAAGGGCCTTTCGCCCGTGTGCGTTCGCATATGCACCTCCAAGTAGGGTTTGCGGCAGAAGCTCGCCTCACAAACCGTACAGTGGTAGGGCTTGTTGCCCGAGTGAAGCTTCATGTGTACATAGTATGAGGAGGCCGAGGACAGAACCTTACCGCAAACTTTACAAGGTTGGGGCTTGGAACGGCTGCCTTCTTTAACAGTTTGCTGACCAGTCGATTGCCTGGAAGGTGAATCCTCGTGCATTATAGGACTCTGCTCCTGCTGACTTTGCTGCTGCTGCGCCTGCTGCTGCTGCTGTACCTGCTGGTGCTGCTGAACCTGCTGATGAGCCTGCATAGATTGTTGAGCTTGAAGGTGACCTTCCTGCTGGGACAATTCTTCTCTATCGTCGGAGAGATTTACCATAGAGTTTGAGCCATCTGATCTGCTTGAAGCCACCGAGTAGAAACCCATAGGCTCACTTTTGATCTGCTGCTCGAACATAGATGTCATTATGTCTGACTGCTGTGGGTGAGCCAGCTGCTGCGGAGCCTGCTGCTGGGGGTGGTGCAGCGACTGCGCTGCTTGCTGGTGTGGGAGCAGAGTCAGGTTGCGCTTGACAAACTGCTCATATCCTGCGTACCAATCCACCTGCATGGTCAAGAGACAAGGCACAAGATTAGTAGAAGAATAATAAGATAAAGAGTAGCCGAGTCGAGATAGTTAGCGAGAGATAAAAACAGGCACTTTGACAGCAGAGGCACGCGCGTGTGCGCGCCTAGGATACACGTATATAGAAGCTATGCGCGATGCGAAAAGCGCGCCAACGCACGTCAGGTTAGAGGCGCATCGCATCGCGCCTCTCTCTCTCTCGCTCACCTCTCTGGCAGCATTTATTTTTGACAAGTGACAGAGCCGAGCTGGCCGATCAGCTGATTGCATAACTTTTCCGCGGCAGCGCAAAAATCGGCGGCGGCGGCTGCGGCGGCTCTCTCGCTCTCGGGGGGCCCGACCGCGTCGTCGTCTCTCTTTCTCTCTCTCTCTCTCTCTCCTTCTCCGTCTTTGTCGCACTCGCTGCTTGCTCGCTCGGTCGGCGGCGGCACGCGGACGACCAAGGAGGAGGAGGGGGAGGGGCACAGCAGGACACAGCGCGCGCGAGCGAGA
>JAPYZA010012460.1:0-10219 GCA_030522685.1 Eupelmus azureus | reverse complement strand
TAAAAATAAAAACCTACATTTTAAACTTTTATAGAAATTAAAATATAGGCTTTACTTTTTACTTCCAGATTTCGCACTTTTAAGTTTAGAGTGTACACAGAGTGAAATTAAGTTAAGTACTAGTTTATCCTTAGCAAACTTACGTTCGAGAACTGATGTGTAACTGGAAGTTTTGTTTTGTATTAGTGGTAGTAATGATAATAATAAAATTTGGAAAATAGGCAATATTCAATGGAATACCAATCCTTTTTTTCGCTTGTAATATAAATGTAATATGATCAGTTAAAAGTTTCTCTAATTCCCAGAAAGAGAATTTTTTGCTAAAAATACATATAATAGGATTATTATGAAAATGTGTGTGCACTCGTATCCTACAAAATGATAATTTCCGCCATTAAATTCCCTACGTACGGTACTGTAGTCGTAATAAAAATTAAAAAATTCAATTACTGCTTGTATGAATATCGTACGTAATAAAAAAATTATATTTTTAAATTATTAATACTAATCCACATATTTACATCTCGTCAAATTTTACAATAATTTCAAATTTCAAATTAATTCATCTCGGGTTATAAAATATTTTTTTATAAAAAAAAAGAAATTTCTGCTCCTGCAAAGTTTAAAATCCTTTTATCTGAAAACCACGAGGAAAAATACTCATGATTGTTGCTGGGCATATGTGCTGGGCATATGTGACTAAGCGTGCAGGCAAACTCGAAAAACTCGTTTTAAAAGACTCAAAACGCCATTGGACGCTGCATCACGTTTATCGGAAGCGCGCGAGCATAGTGGAATCCCTCTCTCTCTCTCTCTCTCTCTCTCTCTCTCTCTCTCTCTCTCTCTCTCTCTCTCTCTCTCTCTCTCTCTCTCTCTCTCTCTCTCTCTCTCTCTCACTCTTTGTTTTACAGTTGTTTTGACAAACAGGTATTTGAATAGCTTGAGTGCATTTTTATGGAGATGGACGAACGATAGGATGCGTTTTGCTGAATATTGAAAGTGGATATCGATGTATGGGCAGCAGCCGTTTATCATACTTTTCTTTTCGCCAGCTTTTATATGTTGCGACTAATTTTCAGCTGATTTTAAATTGCTGTTTATTATCCTTCGTTTTTAAGAAATAAATGTACGAATATTTATATAGATTTACTATATATTTTTTTCGCCAATCGTCAAGTAATATTTAAAACCATGTTTATATTCCATTAAATTTTATTACAACAAGCAGTGTGCTTAGAAAAAGTATTTTTTATAGATAGAGTTAAATATTGTTTAAATTATTTTATGTATAATGGTTTCCGACAGCTCCAAATAAAATAGTCTATCTCTTTTGTATGTGCATAGAAGATATGCATTTTACTCTGAGTCATTTAAAATTAAAAGATTTAAAATTAGAAGATTAGAATTGCTTCTATGATTTGTCAATAATAACATGTCTTTGAATAATAAAAAAAGTAGCTTTTACTTTAAACATATGCATATCATTATAAAAACTATTGCTTTCCTTTGCAAAAGTTACGTTTCCTAGAAAATAATTCAAAAGAATATAATAAAAACTTATAGAAAATATAACTTTTGTTATAACTTTTATTGTAACAAAAGGTTGAAAGGCATTTGTACGATATCCGTGTATGCAATAAAGCTGTCATTGCATAAGAAAGACATTTTTTTCATTCATGTGTGTGCTTATTTGATGTTCACCTTCAGACGAACAGACTCGCATACATTTATCAAATAGACGCTCAGTTCGGTAGAGATTTTATTAGGTTTCTTTCAATTGCGTTCTTTGTCGTACAAGTCGTTTGAGATCTTAAATGCTTGGTAGTCTATTTTTTCCTTAGTAACGTTTGTACTAGCTGAGTTTTTCGTCAGAGCTATTGAGAAAAGCGCAACGAAGCCTTGGAAGTTCATATTCTATTGTACTGCTCGATATGAATTCCTACCTTCTTTCATTATGTTTTATTTGATTCATATTTTCCAGGTATAACGGCAATACCTTGACTTACTTTATATATTTCTGATAGTATTATGCACAGAATTGTTTAAAGCAATAATCTAGTGATGAAAATTTGTAATAATTTTTTCTCTAATTTATTAAAAATACAAATTTTATTGTTAAAAGATGTGTTTAAAAATTACCGTGACTAAATTATGAATCTTCCCGAGGAAACGTTTAAAAAAATAAGTTAATTTATGAATTTACATGGAAAATCGAGCTTACTTAGTTAAGTGGGTCCTCTTACCACTTCTTGAGACATCGTCTCCGAGCAATGGTCTGTCCTTTACCACCTCCGCTCATTCCCCGTAATTTCCTCATCAAAAAACTTAATCGCGCCGGCATAACTTTTTTAGGGCCGAAATTAAATTTAGGAGGCCGCGCGCGTTTTAACGCGATTTTGCTTTATACTTAAAGGTTTGTGCCAGACGGCTTTTTTCTCGCCCCCTTCTTCCTCCCATAAGCTCGGATGGCCAAACGCGATTAAAGCCATAACGTACAACGTAAGAACCTCTCTCGAAAGCCGCGAGTATGAGAAAAAGGGTTACGCGCCCGTGCGCCCTTTTTTAAGACTAACGGATCATTAAAATCCTCTCATTTAATTTAGATTACCGCTTCACGAGGGATGAAAGAGGAAGAAAAAAGGATAGGTCTTTCAAAAGCGAGTATGCATGCACCCTACATACAGTTCTTGTATTGCTAATCTTCACAAAGTTCGAGCTCATTGAATATATATATAATATTTATAAGTTCAATAGGAAAGTATGCATCTTTTGAAAACTATAAATTAAAAGAAAATTCAAAGAAAATTCTCATTAATGATTCTTTGAAATGAAAATAGAAAAACTGAGATCCTTTAGCAGAGAAGAGTCTTTACTGATTTTATATCAATGCGTATTTTAAATAATTCGTCATGTTACTAATAAACATAAACATTGGAATTCCATAATAAAAATATTACCTAAACCTTAACCAAATTATTAACAGCCCATACAATCGTAAAAATAAAAAGATTCTAAAACGTATCGCCAGATGGATCTGCCGCAGCGTCAATTGTTCGCTGGGATTTCGGTATAGAACAGGCCCGGCAGCCAACAACGGCGCAGCCGCGAGTTCGGCTCGCGCATGATTTCAATAATATTCGGCTGATCCGATTACACTGGTCGCCATCGGGTTTCCGCGCCCAGATAAGTCCTTGTATATATTGTCGTTCGACACGGGGAATTTCGCGGATTTGACCGGTGCGAGCGTAAGCTCCATTTTCGAAATCAATAAACTTGAATTAACAAGCTTAACAATAAAAAGCACGGCTGTGCGGAGGAAACGACCGAGGAGATTATTTCTTTAGAGTGAAAGCGAGAGAGGTGGAGAGGAGAGCTCGCTTTTTATCAATTGTTTCGAAGGGACTGGGATTTTGTGCGGTCACGAAAATTTGTAACCGTTGTATTTTTGGACGAAAATACGTGATTTTATTTCGTAGTTGGAAATTAATACCTTTGATTTAAAGCCCCGATAGCAGAGAAAAGTATTTCGTTTACTGTTATTAAGTGTGTTTCGTAATCTCTTTTTTTCAGTTATCGTCATTTTAATGATAATGATTTATATATTATTTTATTTATTCTTATTGGTTGAAATAAATGTTATGTGACCGTAATAAATCTCGAAAAACAGGAGCTAATATATATAATTTTAATATATATTTTGTTTTTTTTTGTTAATATTGTGGGATTTATTTATTATTTTTTTTAATAATAAAGCTTTGTAATAAGTTTAGAATTACATTTTTAATACAATATAAAAAACGTATATAACTTAAAATAATAAAAACCAGTGAATTTATTTAAAAAATAAGACGTACAATCCAAAAACTAAATAACAGACGAAAAAAATATAAACAAAAAGCATACAGCTGAAATCTCATTCAATTTTTCCAATACCGTTCCTAACCAGGAAGGAAAAACAGTAAAAGTCGAAGCGTACACGTAAAAAAAATCCAGCCATTTTTCGTGTTTTGGTCTAGCGCGTGACTCTGTTACTGCTGTTGCTTTATATTTTCCCAGCCGATTCACTTGGAAGAGACAAATGCGCGGCCTGGGCGCAAGCGGAGCATAAACATTTCCGACTAATCTCCCAACGGCCGGTGCGAATTAATGCAAAACGCCTGCCTCGGACGAATGCGCTGCCCTCTGTGCTCTCTAAATTTTACCGGGGTAAGGTTTGTCACGCCGGTTTTATGGCCGCGCCACTTCGACCAATCGCGCCCGGGAATCTTTGTTTGCACAGCTTTGCGACCTGCAGTTTCTTTTCACTGCTGGACTTGATAAATTTTAGTTGGTCTCTGCGATTTGCGACTGGAATTTTGCGTTTTTTCTTCCCCTCTTATTTTAGGAAGGCTTTGTATGCTTTCAAAGTGAATAGAATCTCGTTGTAATTTGAAAACCTTTCAAACCTTAAATAGTTCTTTGAAAGCGATTTTCAATTTACTAAATATAAACACATGATAAATACAATATTTATATAATTAACCACGTATTAAAAGTATAAAACTGATACAAAACCAAGCCTTTTATAAATAAAGCTTTAATAATAAAATTTTAAACCAATTAAAATTAACTTTTCTTTCAAATGGACCCTTTAATACGCATTGATTGAAATGTAAATAAAAAAAAATGCGACGGAAAATTGACAGAAAAAAGCACTTAATTAAATAACAAATCATACCAATGAACGAAATCACTTGACATAGCCTGGGCGACAGATCAAGAACGAAAAAAGAGCGAGGCAAAAAAATTTTTTTTCCAATAATCCCCGTGTATGTACACCCGAGATTTTAATCACGTATCGGCACATATCAATGTAAACTCACGCCACTCGACATTGATGCGTATTTAATCAACAGGGAGCGTGGACGCAGCAGCGAATAATAAACTCTCGAAGCGCAGAGTTCGTCGTTCCGATTGCTGTCCCGTCCCCTCTCGCGCGATTTTTTTCTTTTTATTTTTTTTCCCTCTCTGGGTACACACATTCGCGAGCGCTCGGGCTCGACACGTGTAACGCAATATCGCTGGGCGATGAAAATTCAGCAGAATTCTCTGATCATAACGCAAAAGCGCTATATCGATAACTCCTCGATGATTTTTCGCGTTTATTCTCACTGGCGCTGTTCTGCACATTTTAATGAATTCCCATTATAAATTTCCTTTTAAATACCACACGCTGCGAACGTTTAATATCGCACGGTACGCTTGAGCTTGCACCCCCGTACCCTTTTCTTTTTCCATTTATTTCTGCTTTATTTTGCTCGCTATTTTATTTCATTTCTCTTATTAACTTTCTCGTTATGAACAATAAAGCGATTTATTAACCTTTGATACGATGAACGCCGCTGGCCCATGAATTTCGCGCAAGTTTTGATGAACAATACCTGCTTAGCACTGAGGCATTCACCTAAAATGCAGATCATAACGGTCGCAAAAAACACATTTCTCTCGTCTTTTACATAACGGTAATGAAAGACGCGCAGCTGCACTTAACAGGCGGTTATACATGGGCCAAGGCCCGGCTCGTAATTATCAGCGACGCGCGCACTATGTACGTGCTCCGTGTGTACGCGCATCGCTTAATCGCAATCGATGTATCTCTCGCCCAAGGAGCAGCCTTGGCGACGCTACCCTCAAACTTAATTAACGCCAATGTTGGTTTATTAGTGTAATAGCTAGAGAGGTTGGCTCTTTGCTAAGGTTTGCGGAGGGAAGAGGAGCAGAGCTGCCAAAATGCTCAAAGTGCATGTATGACGAAAAGACTGATTGATATTGCGGGGAAAATTAAGTTGTTTATATGATAACGTATATAAGAGTAACAAAAAGTGTCTTAGGTGGGCTGAGAGAGGTTAATGCAAAGATTTTTAGGGTCTAAGTTCAAGAAAATGGTTAAATGTATTGCTTTTTGAAGATATTATTGGAAGAAGTGATTTTCAATCTTAACATGAAATATATAAATAGACGTAATGACAACACATATTGGCAGAATAAATACAATCTTAAAGATTTGAACCGATTAATTAATCAAACCAAAAGATTAATAATTCAAATATTTTCTTGTTCAGTAGAAAAGTACGAATAATTTTTAAATTAATAAATTTTAAAAAAGCAATCAGTTCATAAATTAGTGAAATTAAATCGATTTATCTCATGGCTCACAAACAATTATAAAATGAAAACGACCGAAGAAAGCGATCTTTCTTTATATCCTCCGGAAGCGTGAAATATATATTCTAGGGGCTCTGAATTTTACGGGGAGAAAATTAATTAGACGCATTCTTAGGTTGAAGCGCGAAAGAACGAAGCGCACGTTCGTAAGTCGGAGCCGATTTTAAATTACGCAAATTTTCGCTCCTTGCACGAAACATCCTTACCCTCTCAGCGGCTCCTTTAATTATAGTCTCGAGCCGGTTCCGCCTCAAAAGCCCACTGGAATTCGATATAATAAATAATCTTTTGATCAGGGCATTTCTTATATATCTTCTTTATGGAAAAAGGGTGCACCCGACATTCGCGCCAGACGAGGCGCAAATTAGCATTGCAAAGAGATTTTTCTGATCTGGAGCGAGTAATATTAGTACCTGAAAATTTTTTCATTTTAATAACAAAATAATAGTAGTGCTAAGTACGGAAAAGGCCGTGGATTGGAGTAATAAGGGTAGTACACTCTATAAGGGTTATGCTCTTTATTCATAGGTTATAGTAGTACTTGCAGCGGGTGTGTCGCAGTCGGCGGGTACGCAGCGAGTAAGTCGTCTCAGAGATGAGCCGATGGCGGCCAGGCAGTTGCATTACATAACGCATACGCTCACATACAGCACTTTTCCTCCCCTTTTTTTTACTGCATGCTTTCCCTTGCTTGCGCTCGCTGGCGTTCCGCCATGCGAGCTGAACGGCGCACCTGTTTGAGAATCTGATTAGCGTGGCGCTTTGTAACAGTACCTGATTTGGTTTTTACCTTAAAGGTGGATGGCGAAAATTTTTCTGTAATTTCAGCTTCGACGCGCTTTTTGCCCGCTCTGCCATGATTGTCGATCATGACTTGATCGCCTACCTCGAATTCCACCTTCCGCGATTTGGGGCTGTTGCCAATTTGCGCTCGTTGCTTATCGTGAACTTTGTTGCGTATATTCGGTCTCAATAAATTGAAACGCGTGCGTAGCTCTCGGTTGAGGAACAATGAGGCCGGTGATTTTCCGATCGTGCAGTGCGGTGTACTGCGGTAGTCGAACATGAAAATATCTATCGCGTTATCGACGCTTTCTCCCCCTTTTACAATTTTAATGAATTTGTCTTTGAAAGTTCCGACAAGGTTTTCGGCCGCTCCGTTTGTCGGTGGGTGGTAAGGTAGCGAAAAGCTATATTCGACTATATCGGAAATAAGTTCGTTTTTTACCCAGCAAAAAGCCTCCTCGCATTCCTTGGACCAATCAAAACTTTTTTGGTGTGCGCGCTCGAAAAGAGGCTTGAGTTTTTCAGATCTGTTCGGCAAAAATCTTGCGTAGAAATTTACTAGTTCAAGGAATGATGCAAGCTGTTTGCTGTCAGTGGGTCGTGGCGCTTCCCACATAGCCTCTATTTTTGATTTTGCCTTGTGTAGCCCGTTAGCATCGATGACGTACCCTAACACTTCAATGCGCTCTTTCATGAAGTCACATTTATTTTTGTTTAGCCTAAGTCCAGATTCTTCTAATCGCTTACAAACTTTCCGCAAGTTGTCTACGTGCTCTTCGTTGAAGCGTCCCGTTACAAATATGTTATCGAGATACGGTACAGTGTTTGGAATGCCCTGGAGACATTTGATCATGATTTGTTGAAACTCGCCTGGGGCAGAGGCAATACCTTCCGTCATTTTTGTATATCGGAAAAGCCCGATGTGTGTTGAAATAGTTAGTAATTCTTGCGACTTTTTATCAATTGGGATTTGCATGTAGACGTGTGGTAGGTCAAGTTGCGAGAATAATTTGCCTTTTTGCAGAACGTTGAAAATGTCGTCAACGCGGGGAAACGGGCGCTTGGGTATCTCTAAATTAGGATTAACTGTGACGTTGAAATCTCCACAGATTCGTACTTCTCCATTATTTTTCAACACGGGTACTATGGGTGTAGCCCATTCGCTCGTTTCCACACGTTCCAAATGCCCCAGTTTCATTAGTCGTTCGACTTCATTTTCAACTTTGCTTTTAAGCGCGTAAGGAACATGCCTCGCCCTAAACGCGGTCGGTTTCACGTTTTCTTTTACATGGAGCTTGATTTCGCGCTTGTTGTACAGTCCCGGCGTGTTTCCAAACAAAACAGTGAATTCAGACAATATGCTCTCGCGCACGTCCTCGGCGTTAAATTTTAGTATGTTCTTGTTTACAATACTCGATACAGTAGCGTCTGAAATTTTCAAGGGCCATAGGCCAAATTCTGCTAACCACTGTCTTCCGATCAGTGGTGGACCGTTGCCTTTTAGTAATAAACAATTTAGATTTTTTGTTTGATTACCTAAACTTACTTTTAAATTTTTTAATTGACCCGTCGGCTTCATTTCATTCTGAACATAACTATACAAATTAGTATTACAATTGTCAATTTCCAATAAATCTAAGTATCTATGCTTGAATTTTTCAGACACTACCGTGTAGTAAGTGCCGGAATCAATTTCCATTGAAACGACTGTATCATTCAGCTTAACCTCTATAAACATTGGGTCTGCTTTAATTTTATCCCTTAGTAACTTACATTGTAACTCTTGGTCGCCTGCGCGCAGAGAGTAGAAGTCGTAGATGTGGTCGACCGTCGGGCCCGTGCCTTCTTCCGCGCCCTCGTCTGCATTCTCCAAAAATTTGTTGCTAGCTCGTTTCTTCTTGAAACAAGGACGCTCCAGGTGTCCCTTCTTTTTACAAAAGTTGCATACGGCATCGCGATGGCTGCATGCGTTGGCAATATGGCCTGTTTCCCCGCAGCAGTAGCAGGTTCTTGCGCCGGGACGATTAAAACCCCGGCCTCTTGGGTTTTGCCGGGACTCTCTACCTCTTGTGTTGATTACAAAAACCTCCTCCTTATGATCCTTGCTGTTCAG
This sequence comes from Eupelmus azureus, assembly GCA_030522685.1. Lineage (NCBI taxonomy): Eukaryota > Metazoa > Arthropoda > Insecta > Hymenoptera > Eupelmidae > Eupelmus > Eupelmus azureus. Next base: position 1,116 of record JAPYZA010012460.1, on the reverse strand, counting down.
CGTTTTGATAGCACCGGCTGCGTGTTTCAACGCACTTTCATACGCCGTTGCCTCACTGAATGCTTTGTCAAATGTGAGGGCTGACAATTTGAAAAGTTCGATTCTAGTGCGTTCATCATGAATGCCGCACACAAACTGGTCACGTAAAGCCGCGTGCAAGTCTGAAAAATTGCAGTGCAGCGAGAGTTTTCTCAACCGCGCCGCGAAGTCGGCGATTGTTTCATTTGCTCCTTGTTTCGCACTATTAAATTTGCATCTTTCCATTACCTCGGATGGCTTTGGGTTGAGGTGGTCGGACATCAGTTTCGTTAGATCCGCGAACTTTTTCGATGCCGGCTTGTCGGGCGCGCACAAACTTCGTATCAGCATGTACGCTTCCTCGTCGAAGTGCGTTAACAGCATGGCGACTTTCATTGCGTCATCTTCGATTTTCTTCACAATAAAGTAGAGCTCCATGCGCTCAATAAATGCGTCCCAGTCGTCTGTTTTCAGATGAAAAAGCAGCTTTGTGTTTTCCGCCATATCGCTTACGCCACTACTGCCGTTGCTGGAAATACTCGATTCGTTATCTGATTGTTTCTCTTCGGCCGCACTAGCTTGACTAACTGATTTCGCAACTCGTCGCGCTTTGCGTCCGGATTTACTTCGACACCTCTTTTTTCTTTAGGTCCAAGATAATATCCGCCTTGACCAATTGCTGAGCTGCGCCGAGCGTTAGTCGTTTTCCAGAGGGTTCTCTCTGTTGATCCGACGCTGTGTGTATCGTTACGTAACGCCAAGTGTACGGGATTCTCACTATACTTGATCAATAAATGATGTTCATGGACGAATTGCTTCTCGTCACCGAATCTACTGCGTCGCACACGAATTCCTTCTTGCGTGCACCGAGTTCACAAAGTTACGGTTTTTTTCCTCGCAAAATTAAAGAAAAGGCCCTGGATCGAAGTGATAAGGGTAGTACACTCTGTAAGGGCTATGCTCTTTATTCACAGGTTGTAGTAGTACTTACAGCGCGTGTGTCACAGTCGGCGGGTACGCAGCGAGTGAGTCGTCTCAAAGACGAGCAGATGGCGGCGAGGCAGTCGCATTACACAACGCTCATCGTACATACATACT
>JAPYZA010012459.1:0-10339 GCA_030522685.1 Eupelmus azureus | reverse complement strand
GGGGGGTGAAAGTAGTAGAACGCATAATGGAACGAGAGCCAGCTGTTATTAGCGCGGGAGGGGGTCGCCGAAAAAAGCGGGCCTAAGTAATAAGAATCGTGGGAAGTAAGTAGCGGCTCGGCGCAGAAAGAGAGAGAGAGAGAGAGAGAGAGAGAGAGAGAGAGAGAAGGGCGCTTTAAATCGACGCACCGTCGGAATTTAATTTCGACGTTTTAAGAGGCGCATTCTCGCAAAGCATTTGGAGCGGTGCGCGGGTGGCTCGCTATCAAGCGCATTATATACACGTGTATATATGTATATAGAGGCTCGGGCTAGTGGGAGGATATCGTCCGAGCTCTCGACTCATTGTCGGCTGGGAGAGGGTGAGGACGAAAGGATTTTATCGAGCTGTCCCCGGGTGATAATGCGCCCGGTATAAAGATCCCTCCCTTTCCTTGCTACCCGCTGCGGAAGACGCGTTATATTCCACTTGACGCGACGGGCCCTGCTGCCGCTGCTGGTTATATATAAGTATATATAGCTACCTAAGGGCTATATATAAGGAGCCGTAACGGGCACTCGCCGCGGAATATATAGCCACATTATGTCCAGGGAATCTTCATATTAAGTTCGGGGAGGTCTCGAGAATATATCCGCAAGTGAAGGAGTAGTAGTAGGAGGAGGCGGAGGAGGCCGTTTGATTCAGCGCGCTCGCGGCTTGGGCTTTTCTTCTCTCTCTCTCTCTCTCTGCGTCTGTGGCTGTATATGTGTGTGTCTCGAGATGAGATAGAGAGAGAGCCTGCTGGCGTAAGCAAGCTGCCTGTAGGCGGTACTTTGAAGACCGAAGTTTAAATGGAGGAATGCAATTTCCGTGAGTCAATAGCAATTACCGCTGGAGGGAGGTGTATTGCTACCCAAGATGGAGAGGAAAAATATTTTCGAGGACTAATTTTCGTCTGCGGCTTTAATAATGAGATTATGATTTATCGGCCAATTTGGACTTTTAATTCTTTGAGGAAACTAGCGGTCAGCGCTCTCTCTCTCTCTCTCTCTCTCTCTCCGCGGTTCCGACGAGCATGATTCGCGCCCCACGGCAGATTCACTGCTCAAATAAATTTACTCTTATGTGGAAGCGAGAAACTTTCTTTTGCCAAGAAAATCTCAAACTAACCTCTGATTAATAATCTTCTATCAATGATTATGCTTAATTCTTATTCTATATATTATCCTTTTATGTAATCAATTCACTTAAATTATATTTAAATAACGAAACTTTGGTTTTCTACTTGTGAAAGGAAACTTGAAAAATCAGACGAGTAAAGAGGAAATTGAGTTTCAAAACTTCAACTTATTAAAATTTGTACTATAGCTTGACAATTACGATAGAAGAACAAAGCAATGAAATATAGTCGTAATCGCTTGACGGAATTCGATTAAATAACTTGAAACTCTCAAAGACAATGAAGCTGGAGTTCTTTGTAATTCTATTAGTAAAAATAATGAAATCAGCTAAAGTAACTTGCAGTAGATGTTTAATTAATATTAAAAGAATAGTTTCAAAAAAACATTAAATCTGGTGAAACAAACAAATAATTTTTTTTTTATATTTTAAATAAAAGATTTAAATCTTTTTTCTCAATAAATAAAAATTATTTGTAGAAACGTTCATTTATTAAATAATAGTATTACAGATCAATTAATTTTAAATAATAGCTTCAGTCTTAAATGAAGTGTATATTTCAAATTTTTCAATATCTTGTAACGGAATTGATTGGTTATTAAAACGATTATCAAATTATCCTCTTTTGATCACTGCATTATTTATTAGGTAAAGTGAAATAATATTCTTCCTCGATTTTATTATTAAACTTTTAAAATTATATATTTTTTATTTTAACTTTATAATCAAATAACTATTCTTATAAAGGTTATAAGTTACTTAAATTCTAATTGCATAAGCGGATAATAATCGATGAAAGATGAAATTTGATCAAAAATTATCCATCCTGTTCACTGTTTAATAAAGCTCCGATTAATATTAGCTACATCAGACACCGATGTTCTCAATAAATATTATATATCATTTAAATTTAGACGGAAAATACTGTCAGATGTTGAAATCGTTAACGTCAGTTTCAAAAGTCCACATCCTATATTCGACTTATTTTGGACTACAATCTGATTCAATTCTAAGCTTTTAAAAAATAATAAAAATGTGTTATTTTTGCAGCAATCCATTTTCCCAATTGAATCAGTTATTCAATAAAATGTTTTTGGGACTTTATATTTTCTTGAATATTTGAAATTTAAAGAACAGGAAAATAAAAATATACTCGATTCTATAAGCATCGTAAAGTTTCTTGAAAATTACTTCCCGTCGATACGCGAGGCAGCGCTAACTAGAAAAATATATACATCCTCTATACGATGTACATATATACATATATATGTTTCATGTCGTAAACAGTTTGGCTCGCATGCAACCCAGATATAAAGTAGCCCCGCTCGGGCGCAAAAGGGAGGAACAAAAGAAGCGCACGAACTTTCGCACATGAATCAGCGAAAGCGTATCATTACAAAAAAGAAAAAAAAAGCGAATGAGCGAGCGAACGGGCGAGAAGGAGAGACCACCAAAGAATACCGAGGGGGGGTCAAAAGGGATGCATCTTTAATGGATCTGGCCGCAACTTTCTTTCCCTCCGCTTCTTTTTTCAGCGCGGCTGCCTCTGAATAATAGAAAGTCGATATAGCCCCGCGCGCTCGCTCGCGCATGCACATATATCGCCTCGCTCTCTCGTAGTAATTCAAACGGAGAAGCTCGCACGGATAACCGGCAATTGCTACGGCCGGCAATACACAACTGTCCCCCTCTGCAACAATAATAATTACGGCTGCCGAGTATATACTCTGTGACGGACGATGCGTCATTCGTCGGCGAAAGCGACGCAGAATGGAAAGATTAATTAATGAAGGTAAATTAATTCATTCGAGCGATTAGCATTCGTTATCGTCAATATCGCGCAGCGGGCGGCGCTTGCTCGACTCAAGGCCGTCGATCCTCGAAGAAACGCGGCCGACGTCGCGGAGACACGACGAGATCAGAGTAGCGAGAGAGATTGAAAAGAAGCGAGGAGGAGGTGCGCTGCGGCATTAGTTTAGGGAGGTGCGGGCCCGCATGTACCGAGGGGGGTAACCCGAGACTTTTGGGAACAAGCCCGAGCAGTTCTCGGTTAAAGAGAGACACGCGAGCTACACGTGGCCGGCCGGATTCTCGTACATCCTCTCCGGCTAGATTTAATACGAGAGCCGGCACCGAGGAGCAGCGCTGAGATGATATAGTTTTACGCTCGATTCGGAGGACGCCAGCTGAGCACAATGGAGAGTTCTTATAATGTAGAGAGTGGGAGGGGGTAGCGTAGGAAAGTATAATGGAATTGTCGCGCGAGAGAGGGCTACGTGCTCTCGGATTACTCGAGTGCCGGAGAGCGGTAATGCAATTTTGAAGGCTGTAATCCTTATTTACATTGGGAGCGATGAAAGGAAGTGCTCCTTTCTCTATAATGTTATGTGAATTGAATGCGCCTTTTTTGCCCTCGCCGGCGCTTCCGCGAGAGATGATATATGAGCCTATCTGTGTCAGGGATATATAATGCGGATTCATGTGAGCGCGGGCCTCGGTCAACTTTGAGACGGGCTCTTTCTTTTTTTTTATCGTTTTCGTTCGATAATCCAATGGTGATTCAATTGTGTTTGAACTGTATACAGTAGGAGGAAAGCTCTGTTTGTGGGGATTTTAAAACATCGATCGATGGGAAGCAGTAGGAGTGTGAGTTTGTTCGAGATTTGGAAATGAGAATGCTTTTAATGCGGGAGTTAGACTGATGAATAGAATAGTCTTTTCGTAGGTTTGAATTACTCATGCTCATTTCCAGGATATCGTACGCTAATCTAATTAGAAATGGTGAAATACTTATTCGTATCTGAAATTGAAAGAACACACGTCTGCTGCTTTAATAAAGGAAAGATTTCGAAAATGAAATCATACTTCATGAGCAAATGGTACAGGTTAGACTTAATTGTTAAAAATGTTATTACTCAATCTAAATATTTAAATATTATTGACAAAATATTTATCTAATATTTTTTTTTAATGCATTTAAATCCATAAATTTATCTATTGGTTAAAGTTATCGAATAATAAAATAGGTGCGGATGTGTTTAAGCTATAGTATAATTTTCCAATCCAACATGTCATATTGTCAGCGAATCGATACTTTCTTACAGTTTGCAGAATACCACTATCGTCAATCATTTAGTATCATTCATAATGTAAAGTCACGAAAGTGCGTGATATTATATGACTCTACACTTAGGCATAAAAATATTATTCTGCGAACTGTATAAATTGTGCGTTAATATATTTATTTTTGAATAATGTTTGATAGTTATTAACTAATAACTACTTAATATTACAGCAAGATTATAAACAGCAGTTTTTGCGCAAAGCATCAATTTTCATTCCGTGCCTTATAATAGTGAGGAAACTTAAACTATAATCTAAAGTGTATGCATGCATGAACGACATCGAAAGCCCTGAATTCGTGTATTAATCGAAACTAATCGTCACTCGTGTGTAACGCTCTTATCGTGCCGACTGAACTCAAAGTACCTAGACCGTATTATTTACTTCTAAAGCATCAAAGAAACTTCGAGGCTCAGGAAATCTGTAATTTTTATCGAATTTCAAAAGTGAACTTCCGAAAACGCAATTTTCCGAAATGAACGCAAGTAATGAATTTTCTAAATATTGACAAATGATAGTTTTATTGAGCTTAGCTGGTGGTCAGCAATTGCTCTCTTGTTCTGGCTGCATCAATTGTGAGAAATTAGCCGAAATAAGAGAAAAGTGTCAGAAAAAGCCTGGTCGCTTCTCAATACTTTAATAAATCATCGAGTTGGGCGCTCTTACGCTCGCACGTAACTCATCCTTTTATTCTTTGCGGGCGTCCGCTTTGCACGTGCCTCGTCGCCAAGTCCCTCATCCGATAAAAAAAGCGCCGAACGCCGCGCGCGTGACACTTCATTATCCCCGTAATTAATACAAATGCATCTCCAGAGGAGCAACAGCGCAGTTTCACGCTTAATTAGCTGAGGGAGAGTTAGAGAGGGAGGGGGGGGGGAGGAGCACGCGGGAAAAGATGAGTGATCGACGATGCCTCGAGTAGAGAGCGATATACCCAGCGTACGTGTACATAGACTGTACGGGTGTATGTATATGTATATAGCTATATAGGCGTCCGTTCGCTCTCTCCTTATTCCCCTTTCGCGTCAAGAGGTCGATTACGCCACCCAAACGAGCTGCACGTACGCTCCAAAACACACACACGTGCGCTGCACGCGCGTGCTCGAAACAGCAAGATGCACGTACACATAATGCCAGAGAGAGAGCGAGAGAGAACGGACGATTATACGGGCGGTGGGAATATTTATTCCCGTGTAAAACGAAATGACACGCGGCACCCCGCGCGCTCCTGCATTATCTATATATATGCATATAGGTAAAGCGCACCCCGCAACGATTGTCTCTCTGCCTTTCTCCTCGTTTACCTCGCGGCCACTACTCTCTCTTTCTCTCTCACCCTTTATCGCTCTATCTAGCTATATACGCTCCGCCTGCAGTGCGTACCGACCTGTCTCTCTTTTTATTAATTAGCTTCGGAGGGCATGTACAGCTTTATTTCCTGCCTACTTTTTCACTCTCCCAATGGCTGTATGGCTTACTTTGGGAAAGGGAGCTCGTTTGTCATGTTCAGATCTTCTCGATATAGTTTGGCCCGATCTTTTTTAAAGCTCCTTTCATGTTGCTGCAGGTCGGGGATACTACTGGCTATCGGTTGCGCTGCGCAAGATTAACTCAGCTGATTATACAAGCTTTTAATGCTGATAAAATCTCGGATTTGGAAACGTATTAATTAGAGACTTTGAATTTACTTTCATGTTACATTAATTGGATTCTCCGGTTCTTTTTTACGACTCTCTAATTTTTTCACAGTTACACCCGAAACGAATGATTAATTATGACGATTTCAAGTTTTATCAAAATGTTATTAATTTTGAATAATATAATTTTAAAAAGTGATTTAGTATTTTTTGTCTGCACATCTTGAAATGTCTTGTAACACCCTCATAAAAGCATACACATAGCAAATAAATCACTTACGTAACTTTGTATTTATTTTCACACGGTAAAAGAGTAAATATTAATATATATTTTACAGGCCATCGCACAGCCCGATCGAATGTATCTTTGATTTCCGAGTTAAAATGTGAAATGAATAAAATCGCGTGTCTCGAGGTTAGCGCGCAAGCGCAGGCGTATCGGCAATCACATCAATATTTAGTAAATACAACGTTTTGAAAAGAGCACGGCGTAAAGTAGGTAAGGGGCCGGTTAGCCGCGACATTTACTGCCTCTCGTCCTTTAACAAAAAAGGCCTCCCTCCTTTCTCTTGGCCGCACGTGTCAATATCTGTATACACGCGGCGCACTTTTATAGATCAATAAAATTAAATCGACCTCTCTGCGGTCTCTCTCCCGGCTCCTATACCACAAGCTGCGATTTTTTCTCACCCACGGTGTGCTTATCCTCGGCGCCCGATGGCATAAATCATAAGCGTTATATAATGTCGTAATAATCACATTACCGTGCGCTCTCTCCCTCTCTCTCGCTCGGAAGAATATAAGCCACAGTATGGTGCTCTTAGCAGAGCGCGGGGCATAAATAAATCTATGTGAAACTGTATCTGTCCTACCTGTCTCCGTCCTTCTCGCGGGCCCAAGCCGCCGCGCTCTCTTTCTCTTTCTGCTCTATCCCTACTGTCTTTGTCTCTCCTCCGTGCGCGCAATACCGCATCTCCTTTTCCCACCTAGACTCGAGCGACATTAGCGCGCGGCACGGAACGAGCGTAATCCCCCGCCCCCCCGCCCGCTCTCTCTCGATTATCTTTTAATTAAACGTCCACGTCCTTTTATTTATGTCGAACGGGCCACTGCCGCCGCCACCGTCGCCGTGACGATCGCGCAGCGCCGATACGCTCGTCACTGTCGCTTTTTGCAAGCGCGAGCGCTTCGCGAATAAAAAGAACGCCGAGAGCGGGAGAAGAAAGGAGACTGGGAAATTGGTGCGGGATATTGTTGAGAAACGCCGCGGCTGCCGTGTACACGTTACGTTAGTACGATTGCGAAAATATGCGTTCCCGAGAAGTGCGCGGGCTGGAATGTTATACGAACCGATTTTTTGCAGCCCGACCCTTCGCCAAGACGGATTCCTAGAACTCATTGAGCGTAGACTGAATACTAGTTGACCACATTGGAGGATTGACGGCTGGCCTTCTTCCTTAATGAAATTTAATTTCCTGCTTGATGAATAAATTATTCTCTTTAATCTTCCGAGCAGTGCTTTTAATCTTTACTGCTCTGTATATACGTTAACTAATTAACGAGAAAATAACTTCCACCAATGTTTTCTGCTTTTTGTTTTTTCAATTTTAATTTAATTTCCTTTGATTTTTCAAGATTTTTTCCTCTGCTCGAAATTTTTTCATCCGTGATGTTTTATTTAAATGTGAAGATAAAATTCTTCATATAACGGATACGGGCACTTTTCTTTTATCGTACTAACGTTTGCATTATTTATTATCAGTTCATCGTACCTTTTTAAGCGAGGCTGGCCAGATTTTTAAATGGACTGAAGATAAAAACAACATAAATATATGAAGACACGTGATAGCTGTTAGCTCAAAATTTAAAATTTTGATTTTACCGTCGAAAAAAGCAAATTTGCAACTGAAATTGAGGAACAATTATATTAAAGTTGCAATAAAAGCTTTCTAAAATATACTGCTGTAATAAATTGATAAATAATATTGAATGCTTTTATTATCGTTCAAGTCATATTTTCAGCAGGTTTTTTATAAGAATGTCTAACCAAAAGTATTGAGTATTCTATTGAATAATTATCTGTTAGTTATTATACACTAATAAGATTCGCATTAGTGTGCATCCGATATAAATTATCGTTGTAAACAAAATTATAGTTAATTAGTGGTTATAAGTAAACAATGAAATTTAAAAACTTTTGAAGAAATCCATACTAGCAATATACGGTAATAACTTGTCTAAAAATTCTGTCAAATTAGCCCTCCAACCCATCGACAATCACAATCCATAATTCAGCCAACGTATAAAATTACCCCGACAAATTTTTCGTAATTCATCCTTAACCAAAGCTCCTTATAACCGTACTCTCTCCGTACTCCAACGTGAGAAACTTCCTCGGCAAAGCCGATGGGAAAATGCATTAAACCGCTCGGTCGCGCGGGCGCGCAACGATCCGGCGGTTTTTGATGTCATTATTATGTACATTTCACAGGGATAAGCCAGCAGCGCTCTCGCTCGCTTGATTCATTAATAGCCCCGCTTTTCTCCTTCGAATTATTAAACCTCCCCCCAGCCTCGCGCGCGCGCACGGGGGTAATCGAATATCTGGCGTCGCTTTGTAGTTTCCAGGAGCGCCGGCGGAACTGCAGCACTGCAAAGGGAGGACATATTGATTCTGCGGACGGCTTAAGCCGGCCCACTCCCCTTTAGTCCGCGCAACTGTAATTCGATAAAGCGTGTCTCGATTATAAGCCGGGCTTGGTTTATCGGTCGCCTCCAATTTTTTTGCTTCTGCCCTCTTAAGCACGAGGGAGTTGAGCGCGCGCGACATAGTTCCGCGCTGAGTGTAGATCGATGAGCGCGCGCGACATCAGGCTAAAGTTGGAGCTGCGCATCGCGCAGAGTTGAGAGCGCGCTATAATTGAGTGACTATCAATTAAGTTTATTAGAAGAAAAAATTCGACGAAGCGCGGCTTCGCGGCTCTCGGCATTGTTACGTCACTCTTATAACGAAACTGTGAGCGCGAGCACATCTACGCAATCGGCGGGACGTACACAATTCGTAGCCGGTTTCGCTGGAAATACAAAGTGGGATTGATTGGATAGTATTGGCATTGCTTTTTATTTATATTCTTTCTAGTTCGAGAAATCTATTTTTCTCTGCTGTAGTATATATGTAACGGGTATTTTTATTACCTTTATATAATGTGCTAATTAATAAAATAATTTATTAGTGTCGTTCCTTCATCCGAGGTGGGTAGTTTTATTTATGATAATTATAGTTAAAGGAGTAGCTACTGAAGTTATAGAAGAAATGAGCTGAAACACTTGCTACTTGTCTCATTATCATATTAATCACGACGGAGCTTTCGGAGTAGATGGCATTTAATGCAGGTATAACAATTTTAACTATAGTTTAGGAACAAATTATGCAGTACACTCTCGAGAAAGTTTATATTAAGTCATTGTAGTATTAAGTTAAAGCAGTTCTATTTTGATTTAAATTTAAAATTAAATAAAAATTCAGCTACATGAATTCATACAATATGTAGTAAGAAATAAAGTTTTTTAATAAAACGGAAACGTCATTAATTAGTGTCTGAGTTGGGCTAAAAAGTAACATTCAAATTTTCCCAGAGATACATCCTATTTTCTTTTATTGAGAAAAAGGTAGAAAGGCAGGCAGGCTGAAATAAGCGAAAAGTATATTGAACACTTTCATCGATTCGGCTGTTATGCAAGTTTTCCAATAGAACCTTCAGAGCCGTAGCCCATATCAACGTCCAACAGCCAATTTCTAAATCCAATCTCGCATTTGAAATAGAGAAACGAAATGCTCAGCGGGCCGATCTCTGTAATTGCGAGCATAGAGACGGTCACACGTCAGCGCGCGAAAAAATTCGGCTGTTTGTTAAAAGTCACTCCACAAAGCGCACTCGTTATTTCCATAACTCTAGCGGCAAAAATGAACGGCGAGTAACACGTAACGTCAAACGTCACGCTCGCTGATAGTTTTGGCAAAAAAAAACGAAGCCGATATAAATAAATCGAAATCGCCGATCTTTATATATACGAGAGCTTGTTAAAGTTTAACGACTCTGGCTCTCCCTCTCTCGCTTGCTCTCTTCCTATCTTGCTTTTTCTCCATTCCTCTTTCTCGTACTCTTTCGTTGCACTCGCGCAGTCCGATGAGCAGTGAAAGCAAAAAGTTAAACGGAACGGGATACCCATCTAGTCCTTTGGTCTCTTTCTCCCTCTCCCCCCCCCCCCTCTCTTTCTATATGCTTATAGGTATTCGCACGTACCTATGTGTACTCGGCCTTTAAAGTGGCAAAGGACATTGCGCGACACCGCGTGTAGGTCATATGAGACGTTCGCGTATATATAGCTACGTGTTTAAGGTAGGCGGCGAGAATATTCT
>JAPYZA010012454.1:0-13754 GCA_030522685.1 Eupelmus azureus | reverse complement strand
TAATTTTCTAAGTTAAGTCCTCAAATTATAATTGAACATTTCCTCAAACCGCAAAAGACCAATTAACACAATAATTCGTCGAAGTACGAGCCCACTGGTCGTATTATAAACTTCGTTTTGCTTGAAATTCTTCGATTTTCATGTGAAACAGTAGAAAGAAAGGTTCTGAAAGCCTTATCTTTCGAGCTGAAGACTACAAACTTCTTCCGACTCAATTACACCCCCGCTTGTTCTTTGGCTCTTCACTAACATAAGGGCGCATTTGTTCGTGCTCTGCACTTTATCGTGACTCTATGCTATTGATGCTAATTAAGTTTCACTTTAAGTATCCCAGATTCTTGATGTAATGCCGCGTTTTGAAGGGTTACAGATAGGTTCATGGTAAAATTATTCTAGAATGAATTTCTAGATTCTGGAAAATCACAATATAGAATTTGATCAAACGTTTGTGGATATTACGTTTTACTTCATTAATCAATATTATCTTCGCTTGCTCACTTTGGAAACTTTGTGATGATTTTTGAGGAAAATTGATTAAGGAAAAATAACTTTTCGAGTACCACAAAAGATCAATACTATTTCAAAGTATATGCTATTACAAAATTTGTTTAAAATGATTGACCCTAGATAACTATAAATCACATGGACGATATAGTATGAAGATAATAATTTAATGTTCTTTTAAAGTGTCTTTAATTAGACTGCGAGTAACGTACGAAAAATGAAAAAATTGCTCTAAACGCAAAATTATTTTTCAGTCCTTTTTCTTAACAAATGAAAAAACATTTCATTTTTTACAATAAAAAAAATATGCTTACAGATATGCAGACATGCACTTATGCACACGTATATACACACAGTTTCTAAAAGTCGGTAGAGAATTTCGATTTTGAATACTTCGAAATTTACTTACAACACATTTTTTTCAATGTATTTGAAATGTATTTTTAATATTGCTGAACTTTTTCATAAAGCACGTGGTACCATTCTGAAAAGCATAATACTTTAACATATTGTTTGTAAAGCAAAGATGGTGATAAGCGTTCAGCCAGTCGGTAAGACAACGGCTTACATTGCGCCCTAACGATCCCATTGAGATGAGAGCTTCCAAAACCAAACCGTCGCTTGACACGTGCGACACTCATTTTCTCGGAAAATCAATCTAAGCGAGCTTGGCTGTGCAAAGATGATAAAAGCAGAAGCGTGAGACTAACAGCGTAAAATAAGCAAACTACTGCTAGACTTTCTCAGGCACTGTGAAAGTATCAAGCCAATGTTTAAACTTTCACTCTATGTAAACCTACTATTATTCTGTAGCACAAGAATTGGCTATCTCAACTGTTAATTATTGTCTATGTTATTACTGATTATTTATAATAATTTATTATAAACCAATGATATACTTTCAAGTTGTACAAATTTTAAAATTTTTATTGATTATCACATCTTTTTATAAATATTAAAATACAGATTATTTTTCTGTATTTGAATTAAGTACTATCAAAATAAAGTAATTATTTTATTAAAAATTCCTTGAATAGATCAGTTAAAATATAGGAAAATCTATGTTTTAAATTAAAAAAAAATTATTAATATTAGGTAGTAAAATTTATCAGTTTCTTACTATATAATTCTAAAAATTAAACAGTAATAACTTTTTAGTAAATATATGCATTGAGCAGATAAAACTTTATTTATTTCAAGTAAATTTTACTTTTTAATAAAAAAAAAGTAAATTGTTCTAATATTAATTTTTCTGAACATCACATCAATCGCAAAAAAATTACTTTTCATTATTTTCCTTCGAAATCAAAATCCTACTCTACTCGGCCGCGAAATTGCCTGGGACTTTGCATATTCGCGCAACAGAAACAATAGTCCGATATGGCTTAATTTCAACGCTGGTCCAAAGTGTGAGAGGAGCGCGCTCTGGGCTATGCGCACACTCGCGTCAGCCGGCGGAGCCAATTTTGAACAAAATACGGAAGGGAAAGCGGAAGAGCCGCGTCGATTCACCACTAGCATACCTGAATTTTCCCTTCTCGTTTTCGGGCTAATGTAAAACTTTCGCCTCGGGCAAAATCGCGTAAAGACGAGGGAATGTATATATACGTCGTGCTGCTTCAAGAAATATATGTGGAGGAAAAGTAAAAAAAAAATTGAATTTTGTGCCGTGTTTGACTTTGAAATAAACGTGCGCTTGTTTGAAAAATTTTTTTTAAAGTGTAAAAAAATTTAAGCACACTAACGAAATTTAATTAACAAAGAATGTTCTTGAGATTTGATCAAAAATTATTTACGTTCATCGAAAAGGCCATGGATATCTTTGTTACTAAAAATAAAAAAAAAGTGAAATAGCTAATTAACACAGCAGCTCTTATTTTCTGAAAGTAAGTAAGAAATATGTTGAAATATGTTTCCAAAAATAAGTAAGATAACTAACGTAAAGACGAGCCTATAACTAATTTGGTAAACAATTTTTAAAATGAAAATGTTAACTAGTTAGTAACATTTCCTTATTGGTGCTGACTACGAAAAAAGATTTACAATAAATTTTTCCAGAAAGACAAAAATTTTCTCACACCATTGTCCTTGTAAAAAACTAATATCATAACTTTTTAAAATTTTATAAGCGCACTCATTTCCGCATTTATTCCATTTCCTAGCCGTCCAATAACGACCGGAGATTCGGTCGGTTCATTCATCCGATACCGAAGCGCAGATCTTAAAACGAAACGATTTGAGTAGGCGACAATCGATTGTAGAGCCGGCTTTTCCCTCCAGTCGATGGAAACCTTATTATTACACTTCCAATGATGCGCCCGGCATCTCGGCCAGTCTTCCCGGAAATGCCGTGGGATATCGGAAAATCGACGGAGTTCTCTCTTTCCAGTGGTTCCCAGGAAAGCTCCTATGCAATTTATATAAAATTTCATCTCTAGATTTTCAGTGATCGAGTGACGATTGTTGCCGCGGAAGAGGAATTTTCTCGCGGTTTTTCGGTGTTTCAAATTCGAATTTAATTGATATTTAGTTTTCTTAGAGTTTGAAGTTGATATACTGATTGTTTTTGAAAAATCTATTATTAACAAACGTAAAACATTTTGTAGTTAAAATAAATCAAATCTAAATCTCAAAAGTAACTTTATTTTAATTGACAATAAACTCCAAACTCGCATGCTCTTTATTATAAAACTGGAACTTAGCAATTAAGAATTTTATAGGCGAATGTTATTCGCTGTAAGGCTCAAATGAAAATTCAGAAGCCGGTGAGAGCAGCCTTTACGATTTCGACTCTGTGGTTTATTTTGTTTTTAAGTCGGATAGAAATGCGTAAAATGTACTTGCCAAATTGTACGGCGTACAAGTATCTTCCATTAACGTGATTCGCATTTTCGTTATTTTCTTTGAAGCTTCAGAGATAGAGCTGATTGTCTACGATATATGTAGGATGGCTTGGTATAAATTATGTTATTTACTATTTCATTGCATAAAGAAATTTTCTAATTTTTCCAGTCCCTTATATTTTAAAAAAATAGAAATGGATTTTGTTAATTACTATTTGTACAATTTTTCTTGAACGTGTAAAATATTAAATTATTTTTTTCAGATTGATTTCTATTTCTATATGGTTAAAAACATAGTTACAAAATTTGATAGATTGGTATTTCGAAATTAATAGCATGAATTGAATTTAAATGATTGTAAACAATTATTATGTAATAAAAATAGTTATGCTTTGTTCGATTGTAATTAAAATTTTGGAATTTTATTAACACACCATTTTCTCTTCTTTGATATTAATTTTAATAGACATTATGCTAGTTAGGTTAGTGATAAGTGATATAAAAATCAAACAGGTTATGTTTATTTCTATAAGTGATTAAAGGTAGCAAAATCATTAAAATCATGCAAAAAATTAATTGTATTTAAATTTTATAATGCAGCTCATGATAGATTTTTTTAATTAAATTTTCATTTTAATTCTTACGCAATAACGAACGTCACAAAAATAACGCAATATCGCTAACTATTCTGTGGTTAACTCGTGACACTTGATTAAATCGTGCGCAGATCGTACGTAAAAGCACGTGACAATAATAATTCCCGGTACAGCTGGCTCGTCTGATTTGATTGGCAATTTTAGCGCGCTTTTGTGGTATAAACACTTTTTCCTCCTTTTGCTTTAGCGATCCGCCAGCATTTTCCAACAGATTTTCTAATATTTTTTCACTGATATTATAACTACAGTTGTTATAAATTATTTCATTTTTCAGAACATTTTCATTTTTTTATTTGTCGTTTATGTCATTTCTTACCTAATCTTAAACTACGTGAAAGAAATATATAACGTATTTCGAATAAAAAGTCAACTGACTCGACATTTTCATTGGCTAGATATTTACAGTAAAGTAGTACTTGAAATGTCATTTTCGTCACAATGAGCACATACAGCGCGTAAGAAACCGCTGAAAAGATCGTATATGCGCGGGGAAGTCCAATCGATTTGTATATGTTGCCTATGGCGGAAAAAACGACGCTGAGCGGCGCGCGCGAATATAACGCCAGCGAATGAAATTCAAGTAGACCTGCGGACGATTGGTTGAAATGTCATTTGGTAAGCAAATGTAGTGATAAAATGACGATATAAATGGCATCTGAATTTTGGGTTTTGTCCTTTCATTTCTGTGTATGCTCTTCACTGGGTTGAAGAAGGGAAAGTAATTTGGCTACATTTAATGTAAGACGTATTATTGATCGTCGTAAATTTTTTGGCTAATATTATTATAATGAGTTTTCATTTTCTGATCTAGTAAGGCCAGATAATCCGTGAAAAAATTTTTTGTCATTGCAAAGAATGAACAATTTATAATAATTTTTTTTTTTCAATTAAGAAGTCATACATCAAAACTAAAGTCTCTTTATTAAGAGACTTATGTACAGGAAGTAGAAGAGTAACGATATTTTTGAACATTTTTTCAGAATCTCATATTCCGCGAATGTAGATACAATAAAAGTATAGTTCAAAGATCACATTGAGCCCAAGGTCATTTTTGTAGATTAATTTAAGGTCAAAATTTATAATAGTAACACCTATATTTCATTTAAGAAATTGAAAATCGGAAGGTCATATAAAGGTCATATGAAGGTTATATATGAAGGTTATATTTAAGTATAATAATGATGCTTAGAGCAAATGACTTTGTGGAACACTTTAAGGATAAATCTTGTAGTATTGGGTTTATCAATCGTTTAGTGACCTTGACTCTATCTCTAAGGTTAACTTTGAAGGTTATTTATTTTATCTAACACAAACAGAGTAAACTGCAATCACATTTCTTATGTTGATGAAAAATACTCTGATATTCACCCGCAATATATCGCTGATTTCAAATATTTCAGATTTTAATTTTTTTACCAAAGTGAGCAATTTAAGCATTTGAACAATGAATTTACAAACAGCATTTAAATTAAAAAATTATTTACTACACTGCATTATACATTTGACAAATCGTTTAAAAGTCTTCCATAAATGTAGTGTACACGTTAAATTTTAATGTTCATATATGAAATAAAAATGCGTCATAGCACTGGATATTATTTATTAATATGTTAACATTTTTTAAAGAATAATAAAATATATGTTGCTGCATTTATTAGACATCAGAAGATTGTAAACCCAAAAATGAAAAACACGAATTGACTGAAATCTTATTAATTTGTCTAAAATGAAAAAACCATATAAATTATTTAAGCACAAACTTATTAAAAACGTTCAAAAAAAATACGTTTAAAACAGTTTATATAAATATGAAATTAATAAATGGATTGATAGTTACAGGTTAGCCTTTTACAATGTGGTAGCTTATTTTGAAAGTAATAAAAGAATAGTAAACCGAGAAATACTTGGCTGTAAGCGCATGTAAAGCTGCATTATATAACCTACATTCTGACACTTTTATGCGAAGCTCTTTTTATGGCAAAGCTACACATTCACTAGCCCTTTTATGAGATTTACCCATACGAAAACAAAGAAGTCAATGTGCGCTTTACTTGAGAGCATCGATCGTTTTTAAATTTGACCGTAAATCAATTTAGCAAATTGCATATAAATACAAAGATCTCGTTCATGTAACAGTTATTATTAGTAACTAGAAATGTATATTATATTAAAGTGTTTTTTCAGTCGTTAAACTCACTATTTAAAATTTGAAATCGTTTTTCCATTTTTTCAATAAAAATTCCTTTTAGATTCCTTCAGATGGTTGACTTCAAACTATGGTTTATATTATTGTTTTACTTATCTTATGTTTCATGTAAATTATATTATATATTAATTACTTTTACTATGCATATACATATAAATATGCATAAGAGAGCATGAATACGTACTAGTTTCAATTATACTTACTGTTTATAACTACAGTTTCACATGATATTCTAATTTTGAGGTTTTAAACAAGTCCCATAGAAGTATTTCAGTATTCTCATATGCTGTCCACTACTGCACGTTTTGTTTCTTGTGACGTCCCAGTTTGGCTAGATCGCCGTTGCTAGTTCAGCAGGGACAAAGTTAAAGAAAGAGAGGCACAGAAAGAAAGCTGTATGCATGGCTGCAAAGTTGTGGGCTGGCATTCACGGACTGCAAATTGTATAAGCAGAAAAGTTACCAGACGCGCTCAGCTCAGAGATGCATGAAAAAAGAAGAGAAGACAAACGTTAGTTTGATCGATTTTAGAAGTGTATATCTATATTTGAATTATAATGTTAAGAAGACTAATGTAAAAACTAAACACTAAAGGAGTTCTACTCTCTGCATGGAATCATGAAAACTTCATTAGAAAGACAGTGGAAAACGACTTCCATAGCAAAGTTTGTATAGGCAAAACATTTTTCATTCTACCCATTATTTAAAAATAGTATCCAAAATTCTCAGCGAAGTAGAAAAAAAAATGATTTTTTAATTATCTTCCAACTATCGAACTAACAGTCGTACTCACGTGTGTAAGTATTTCATTTCCGAGGAACGTATCAATACCTCATCTTTTTCAATTTTCCTTGCCTCCCGAATTGCAAGCGCTTGCCCCCGATATATTTAACCGTGGCTATTAGGCGCCTCGTCGATTCTAATTTTGAACCGTAAAAATCAGACCTCTAGCAAAAAATCGATCGTTTCAATAAAGAAGCCGAGCCAGTAAAGCCCCGCGGAGAGCCACTAATTAGGATCCGCACGTTTTTGTGGGGACTAGTGAATGTTCGGGTCTTCAGAATCATTGCTATTTTATCCGTAAACCGAAACCTTACTATGAATTTGGTGATATTGGTTTGTAGAAAGCAATCATTTATTGAAAATGTTTTGGTTTCTGCGAATAATAATGTGAAGTTTGAAATTTGTGCAAAATACAATATCTGGAAAATTGATATAGGCTAGCATGTGCGGGTCGTCGAAAATATCGCTATTTTCCCGGGAAACCGAAACCTTACTCTGAATTTGGTGATATCGGATCGTAGAAAGCAACAATTTATTGAAAAAGTTTTAGTTTCTGCGAATAATAATGTGGAGTATGAAATTTGTGCAAAATAAAATATCTGGGAGATAGACGTAGGCTAGCATGTGCGGATCGTCTAAAACGTCGCTATTTTCCCGGGAAATCGAAACCTTTGTATGAACTTGGTGGTGATATGAATTCTTGGAAAAATTCTGTTTATTACAGAAGGTTTGATCTCTGCGAATGCTTTTATGAGTTTTGAAATAAAATATTTGGAGGATTGATGTTATTGGATGAAAAAAATTATCGAATTAGTAGAGGTTGAAAATTTTTATTTCTGTTGATTTGTGAAAAGTAACAAAATGTTATGTTTATCGCCTTATCGTGTGTACAGTAGTGAAAGCAGAAGAAAACTGCACACGACTTAGCCACCACATCAGATAAGAGGTTGTGGCTGATGTTGCTGAAACACGTTCATATGGTCTAAGATTATATGGAATGGACTCCGACTGCTTTCATATGAAGATTTCATAACAAAGAACGAAAACAAATTCCTAGCGGTGTGATGGTCAAAAAGGGAGTGGTATTCAAAAAAGATAAATAAAACACTTAAAGACATTTTCTCTGAAAAAGATATCAAAGAAAACAATTACTCTTTTATTTAATGTTAATAGCACTTAAATTGCAATGAATGTAACTTTATCATAAACAATTTTACGTTACATAATGCGATAATAATACGAACATATTTATTGTATTATATTATTACTATTTATTCTATAGCTGTAGTTTAAAGTAGTTACTACACAGATAAATTATTCATTAAACTTAACCTAGATGTACTTAAACAAAATTTTTCATAGTTACATCAGTTAATAAAACTAAATTTTGGATTAAATTTTGTTTAATGTAGATATACGAAAGACATTTTATACTATATTTAAAAAATGGAAATAGCATTTTATATTGTATTTAAAGTGCAATTGAAAGCATTTAATGTACCACAACTTTTTTAAATACGATTTAATTATCGAAATTCAGCTTAAATAATACATCGTTTAATGGATAATATTTTTTTGTATCAATTTTTACCTCTGAAGTGCAGCTTTAGTTTATTTACTTCAACTTCCGTTTTAACGTTTATTTAACGGCTCGGATATAACAAACAACCCTTCGTTATAGCTTCGATACAGTGTCACCAGCCATGTATATTTATTCGTGATGCAAACATCGCTCCAGTGAAAGCTATAGACCGGCAATAAAGGACACGCAGTCGCGAATTCAAGCTTTCTAGCTTAACAAATTTGAAATATTGATAGTTACTAGATAAAATACGTCAATCGCCGAGAACTTAATTTTCCTTAAAAATATTCATAACCATTTCTAAAAAGAAAGACAAAATTAAATCCCAAAACACTCAAACTCAACGCTCTCCTCCCACCCTAGCAAACAATCATTAAAATTCAAATCCAGCATCGAGAATCTCGCAGCTGAACTCCGCGCAATCTCATTCATTTGTCTTAATATAGTGCACAAGCTTATTAATGAAGCATTGAACATGATAAATCTCCAATTTACACATAGACGCGGGTATTCCTCGGGCGTTATCTCACGACTAGCTCCACACCAAAGCAAGCCGCGCCGTTAATGAATAGGCCGCGCAGTCACGAGAGAGTCTGCATTGCCATCGTTCAATATCCCGCCCTTCCTCTTGTATGCGTAGTTACTGAGAGGCATCGTGATTTTACACTTGACTCGGTGTCCCTGCTGCAGCGATCCGCTCAAACTATTATATTATACAAAGCGACGTTGATTTGCATTTCGTGCATTGACGATTCTCCCTCTCCTAAGTCTATCCCCTCGATCTTTCAAGAGTAATTATCTATGCTTTATTTGCTGGAATAAGATTAATGAACCGCCTTACGTATTTACGCCGCTGCCAGTTGAAACCGCATAAGAGAACGCACAGGTGTAAGTGTGCACGCGCGTAAAGATAGTTAATCCAAGAAATTGACGCCTATTGTAAGATCTTGCATTCTGCGCGCTCCCGCAGCGCGCGCAGTTTTACTCCGCAGCTAAGATCCGCCGTTTCTCATTGTTCCTCGCCCTCAGCTATACACCTCGCTCGCAGTTAGCTCGGATGCGCGAGCGCGTTTGTCGCCAAACTCCATTAATCAATTAGACAGTTTCGCGTAGGCGCTCGAGCAAGGCGAAATTTCATACCCTCTCTTACACCAGTCTCCCAGCTCCCATGTACTCGCACATATATATATATAAATCGTGGTGTGTACGGTTTCGGTAAAAACGGCTTGATGGAGTGATGGTTACTTTTTGCGAGGCCCCGCGCGCTCTGCGCTTTGTCCCTTTGAGTCGCCTTCGCCGGTTGAATTGAATTAAGCTCCCTGCTCGGGACTTGGGACGATTTTCTCAGACGGTCAATTAGGAGCGACTGTTTTTTTTCTTTGGCCTGGTTTTTGTTTTGCCCCGGTCAATTAATTCTTTTGATTTATCGGGAGAGAGACATTTCTGTGATTCGGCCTACTTTCTGGTGATTTGTAGTATTTATTCTGGTAAGTGAAATGTATGGCAATTCGTCGCTATGTTGGAAGAATGATTGAAGGTAATATTAATACTATTTATAAAATAATAAAGTAGTCATCCGATGAGTGTTATGTTCGTCACTCAAGCGAAACGTTCTTTTGCTCAGTTTGGAAAAAGTGCGTGTTTTATTTCGTACAATAATAAAGTTATTTATTTAAGCTAAAAAAAGTATTTTATATATTTTTTAAAATAGCACTGAGTAGACAATTTATATTTCCAGGCCCTGTTTGCGTTTGGAAAAAATATCTGTTCATTTTATCAGAAATGAACGATATAAACTAACCCCGCTAGAAATCACACCAAGAATTAACGGATTTAATAAACCAACAAGATTTTTATTAAACTTGTTGCTTTTTCTCTTTTTTAACTTCATTTTTCACTCCTATATTTTCTCTTTAAATCTCAAGTAATTTTTTACTTTTCCTCATTCTTGTATTTAGTTTTATCTTTTATACGAAAAGAAAGTTTTTAATTTGTTTCTTAAAAATTGCTTATTGAAACTACTATTCGGTAACTTTAAATTTGATGTTCCATATTTTATTTAAATTAAATATTTACAATCCATAGTAAGCTGTTAAATTATTGGAAAAATTAAATTTTATATTTAAAAAAACTTTTTGATATGTCTAACATAATGTCATTTGATGCTCTTGATTCAGAAAATATAGTTATCTGAACATATGTACCCAAAGTGGCAATATCACATTTTTACTATAAGTTACAAATTTGGTTGTTAGTTTTTCAATTTTCTTGAATCCCATCCAAGATACAAAAAAGCTTACAAATATTAAGACTATTAAAAAATTTGGTCGAAAAACTATTAAAAAATTTTGTGTTACGGATCACAGCTTTGTTGGTAATAGAACAATGCTATCACCATCTATCAGAAAATCAATAAACGAATATTCTGAATTGAAATGTAACGAGATACATCATGATATACATATACAAACTCCTGAACTATAAATGAATTGTATTTTGCAATAAGTTGATTAAAGTTTCAAAAATTAATGTAAATTGGGTTTTAACGTATTCTCTCCTGACGTAAGTGCTGCTTAATGTGGCATGTGTACGTATTTTCTTAAATGTAAAAAGTTTAGCTTTAATTTATATTCTTCAACAAATCTTTCTTCCAACGTTCCAACCACGCCTAAAAGTAAATCGTTCAGTTTGAAACGCCTTTCGCTAGAATATTGGCTTTGCAGAATTCTCATCGTTTTCTTCACTTGTTCAAGGAGGTATTTTTAGAAAAAATGCCTTGTGAGGCGCCGCCTGGCACCTCCTCTAGTCTCGTACTCTGATAGTAAACGTATGGTCTTATAAAGTGGAATGCCGGCAATTCCATGCTATAAAAAGCTTCTGAATAAAAAAAGCAGAACAAAACAATGTAGATATTTTAGTATTTAATTATTTTACTGTTTTTAGTATTGTATTACTGTTTGCAATATGTGTGCCGATGAAGGGAGTAAGTAAACCGACGATAGTAATAGTAGTAATAGTAGTAATAGTAGTAGTAGTAGCAGTAGTAGCAGTAGTAGAAGTAGTAGCAGTAGGAGCAGCAGTAGTAGCCGTAGTAGCAGTAGTAGCAGTAGTAGTAGCAGTAGTAGCAGTAGTATAAGTAGTAGCAGTAGTATGTGTGTCTGATAGCCTCGAAGTATACGTCAAAAAAGTCTTAAATCAAAAGTTTAATCATTTGTTTGCAACTCATTTTATATTCTATCATTATTTTACTTGTAACTCTTCGTAGGGCAATACAAAAAAATAAATCTTTTCTTCAATATTTATTTCAGAGTGTTAGAAATTCACCTAAAGATGTATTAAATAAAATTTATAATTTATAAACTTACTTTGAATATTTATTTATAAATCGTAAAATACAAAATTTATTTTTAATAATGGCATGAATTTCTTAAGTAGTATAATCTTTTATTGTTATCATAGCTTAACAAAGTATGATTTAATATAGGAAAATGTTATAGAAAATTGAACAATTTATGAAATAATCTACCTATGTATCTCACTTTGGACTACCCCGGTAATAGGATTTTCTGTACATAACCGGTACAGGGAAAGTGAGCCTCGCTTAGGTCATACCATTTATGCAAATCACTTGAGAGCGCAGAAGATTTGGCGGAATTCTCTTTGCGATAAATTGCACTACGCATACGATTTTTAAACTACTTTTATATTCAATTCATTTTATATTTATTTCTATAACTATCTTGTAAAGTACTAAATTATAACTAAAATATTAAATTAGTTATGTAATGTTAACCAAAGTAGCAGTATATATCGAAAATGAATAATATAAATATGAAAAGAATAAATTACATAAAATTACAATTAATTTTTCTCCTATTCAGTAGCTTCAGGTGAATCCTTTAAATTTGTAATATTTTAAATTTCTAATGTATAACAGAGTAAGACCTTCGTGTATAAAATTAAAATAGATGCAAAACCTGATCTCAATTTCAGATTGATTTTTAAATAAAATTAGTTTCAAATGAAGCTAGTTTCAGTTCACTTTTTAAATAAAATTTAGTTTAAATAAGTTTAGAGACGAAAAAATTTTGTTTCTAAGCATCTGACCGTGAAAAGACAATTACGTATAGATTTTCCAAAACAAAATAATGCGAACACTCGTGTAAAGCTTCTAAATGTTGCCCTCGAGTGTCTTATTCTTGCATCGCGAAGTTGAGACCATTTTGCGCCACTCTTGTGACTTTATCACCCAACAACGTACCTTTTTCTACTGGCGCTCTTCAGTAAAACTGCACGTCTGGGTGTGACATTTTCGTACGCCGACATTAAGTAAGCTGAGAGCTTAATTTGAAAAAATAATGTACATTAAATTTTAAAAAGTTAACCAATATTTAAAATTTTAATATTGGCTTTTAATGTGTTGATTTCATGAGAGTACATTTTAAATTTTAAATGACTTTATTCATAACAAATTTTTAGTTTCCGTAAAAGATTTTTCACAACAGAGATAGGATATTTTTCAATAGAATACAATACAACATAAAACAAGAGAGAAGCTAAAAATATGCATGAATCTATTTTACTCATTGAAAACTCAGTGTTTTAAAGTTTAGTGAACAACTTTTTTATTTTTCCATAGTCATGTATTTTTTATGACCCACATTACAGAAATATTTATTTTTTATACGAGCCAAAGTGATAGTGGTCCTTGATATAAAGATTAAGAGGCGCGGTAGTGTATTAAAGGTAACTTATTACTATAAGAAATGTATTCGTGAATTATTTTGCAACTATATGCAAAGTCAATTAAGGCTATTCTTTACGCACATATATGTACATTTTTGAAATTGATTAAACTTTTGTACAAAATTTAAATTTTGAAACAAAAAAGAAAGTTTTGAAATATTTTTACTATGCGTGAAAATATTTAGTTTCAAACTTTTTTACAAACTCTGAATGCAAAAGATAAATTCGCTGAATACAATTTACAATGTCCAACATATTTTTGAATGTATAATAAAGCAGACTTTTAATCTCTTAGCCCAGTAGTAATAAAACATAAAAATCACCAAAAATTAAGCATATATTCAATGTACAAAGTCTAGATTTTTTACTAATATCACAGTAACTCAATAATCAAAATTAAAAAAAAAAAAAACACATAAATATCACGAAACAAAT
>JAPYZA010012453.1:0-11966 GCA_030522685.1 Eupelmus azureus | reverse complement strand
AAAAGTTGCGATCTTATTACATTGTAATCGTATCGCATTATCTATTATAAGGTAATGCGCCTAAATCAACGTTAAAAGTGACTTATATCCACTATGAGAATTAACATTTGAAATATTTTCACGGGCGTTATTGGAAAGTTCAGTATTGCATGAGTCACGTCTGATTCATAAAATTTATCAGGAAAATGATTTGAATATTCGTAAATGCTCGGGAATATATCGCAACAGATAGTCCAAGTTTTTATGGCCATTTTCATCAGGTCTATTTCAATGCCACTTTTTAGAATTTCATCAAGATTCGCGGAGTAGGTTGATACTATTTAAAACAATCACCTGCATACGCAGTTTAAACAATCTTATATGTGATATTGCAGGAATGAATTTAAACGAAATTTTTTTTCTTTACAAATGTGCACTGTAATAAACAGAAAAGATATGTTTTTATATAATCGCTCAAAATATTGAAAATATACATTCGCAGTAGATAATGCCGTGCATGGTAAGACGATAATACTTAGAGCTCTTTTGTACATGTAAGCATTAAATGAAAATTTTTGAAAATTAGAGATTTTCTTTGAAAGTGACAATATTTTTATTATATGCGCAATTTGCAAAATTTTTTAAATAATTTGTATTTTTATATAACAATTGGATTTACTGTAGATACATAGAAAATATAAAATCACTAGCAAGTATTAATTTAATTTTGTCAAAAAGGAGCCATTCAACATCTGTTAATGTTTCTTATACCTAATTAACTTTAGTCGACCTGGCTAATAAAAAAAGTATAGTATTTCAAAAATAGTTGAACGTAGGTGTAGTGCACTTAAATTAAAGTACTGTATTTTTTAACATTTTCCCACATTTGGCAACAGTTCTTTTAATTAACTCTAATTTAAGTGAAAAGTAATTAAATGAGTCTGGTGTTAGATTAAATGATTGCTGGGATGAGAAAAATAATAGAAAGCAAATATTTATAGTAGTTTACTTTTACTTGCAAAATAATATTTGTAAATATTAAGAAATTTACTAAATACATTAAATATAATCATATTAATTTTAATTTATACATGCAAAATTTTTATTGAAAATCCACGTTTGTTTTCACTTTCTCATGATATAAGACAATAACCAAAGAGGCGATAAAAGATATTTTTGTAGAATAAAAATATAGACGGAAGCACTTTCTAACAGAAACATTGTCGTTTCAAGTGTGTTTAAATAAATAATAAACCGTCGACCATCCCGCGACATAAAAATGGTTTTAACACTTCTCAGAAACGAGAAAGTATGGCGATGATACATTAGATGTTTACTCCCCGCTTTCTAACGCAATTTTTTCGTAAATTATAAACATAAGCAAACATGAGAATTGCAAAATTAGCCCAAACCTATTATGGCCTTACGATTTAACCTTGTTTAACATTATTATTGTTGTGTTGCAATTTAGCGTCGCAGGATCTTTTTTAATTACTTACGTCAAAGAAAATTTAAAAACTTGCTAAAAATGATGGTGCAACGCTAATCATTCTTTTTTACCATCTTACACACAAATCTCGTCGAGATTTCAAGAAAAAAACATCGCAGTTTTTGAAAAAATCCCACATCTACTTACAATTTTCAACGCTCATTTTCTACTCACAAAATCAAGTCTCATTTCCACGCATTCGCCACAACCACTGATTTGCAAAAATTAAGAGATACGAAAATCAAGCGCACCAGATTGCTAGAATTCACGCCGAGCGAGCACGGAGAATCAAAGATTATACAAAGGAATGTAGATTACGAATCTTACGCCAATAACAGTCCGCAGACATGCAATACGCCGAATACATATGCGCACCACCGCAAAAGAGGGTAGAAAGGCGAAAACCGCGATTTAGCCTTCGGCCAGTGTGCGTACTTCTCTCTGCTTTTTTTCACTTTTTGCGTATATACCTACAGGCGCGTATAGCTACAGTGCCGGATGTAGTATCGTAATTTGGTGAACGGATTGACGTTTTAAGAACCTTCGGCTCGTGTTAGTTATTTTTCGGTCCGGTATTTTACGTTCCTCCTTTGTATTCGAGATCTCGTTTGTTCGCGGCTATCCGCTGATGATCTACCCTATAAATTAAAATTTTTAAGCAAGAAAGTGAACGTCGAACAATGTTTCTCATAAAAGACGTAATCGAATTTTCAGCCGCGCGCCAAAACAAACAATAGCGCAACAGAAGCTCTCAAAGCTGCTCCCTAGCAATATACTTATTCTCTATGGAAAGAAAAATTACACAACGAGTCCTCTTCAACAATCCACATTTATAAATATCAGTGCTCGCAAAACTCCAAGTCCCACTTAAAACCTCCAAGAAAAAAAAACAAGTACATCACGCAAGGTGAACCATTACGAAAAAAAGACGAGTGACAATCCGCACGATCGCCTATATACGACACACATCCACTCTCCTGTATATACATCCGCGAAAGTTCCCGAGCCTTCGCGTGTCGCTTCTATTGTATCCGGCAAATCTTGTGCGTAACTTGGCGGGGAGCTCGCGCTCGAGCCTCGGAAATATTGAGATCGTCTACATTATATACGTATACGCGCTCTGGACAGCGCGAATCCGGCAGGCGTAATGTCTATAATTAGCGCGTCGCGAGCTAATTATTAATAACACGCCATCCCGTCTAATCCGCGACTGTTTCGCGAGGAAGAAAAAAAGGTTAGAAGAAGCCTGTTCGCGAAAATCGAATCCGACATACTTAAGGGGTTCGGGTTGTGTAGCGCCAAATTAAGGGGGTATGGTCGCAAAAAAGCATAAGCGGCCTTATGTCAATCGCGTTCTCAGGCGAAACTTAAAAGGCCGAGCGAGAGCCGCGAAAAAGCGCGAGAAGCTAAAGAAGCCGGCTCTCGAGTAATAAACGCGCAGCTCGAAACGTCTACTTATGTGGCGGCAAGGCTATGGCGGTAAGCTGTATACGCGCGGGTAGCAGACGACGTTGGGGTTTTGCATAGGATGCGCCGGGCGGCTAGAAAGAAATATACATATATAAAAAAAAGTGGGTCCTCGCGGCGTTGACCTTGAAAAGACGCCTCGACGCAGTGGAGTTTCGCGGCGACCTTGAAGTCAGCGCCGTCGAAAGTCGAGCCCGCGCGTTCCTGAATTCCTTAGACGAAACGCGCGAGCGCCACTTGTGAAAGAGCGGGATATTTCTCGGATATATAGTGTGCACGTTTCGCCTGTATATAAGCGAGCCTTGAGGAAGTGTCGAAAGCTACGGGCGAGTTGTCACCTCGATGCGAGCCTGCTATATGGGCTGTTACGCTCGGATCGGAGTATATAGGTGTGAAGTAGGTTTTTGGAGTAAGGAGCAGACGACGCGCGTGCGCAGATCGCGGAACTCGGGCTATCTCGGATGGTTTTCGTGTTGTGCCGCTGAGAGAGACGTGGAATGTCGGAGCCCGAGGGTGATATGGAAAATGTTGGTTTGATAACGTGTAACGTAATCTGAACGTTGAGATTGTGAGGTGTTCGAAAACTCGATTTGCTTCAGTAGCGGATTGGATTATAAATTAGGATTGCTTGGGTAATCTGATGGAAGATTTTACTTCTATTTCATTTTTAAAGAAATTAAGATGTTATGGGGATCTGAGATAGCCGTAATTATGAAGATCGATTATTGATATTGACTGTTGAAATATTTATTCTATTTTCGATGCTTTCTTCTTCGCGTCATATGTAATTATAATAGTTAACTGATTTGTTGAGTTTGTCTTATTATTATTGAGTGAACACCGCAGGATTAACTTACGAATCAAACAAATTGCCAATTTGTTCTGTGCAAAAATTTTATTCATACTAAAAGTTAAGACGTTTTTAATACTCTGTAAAATTTTAATTAATATTATAAACTTTATAAAAAAGAAAATAAATAAAATGAAATCAAGTCCACTTTAATGCACTTTAAGCTTCCTCGTATTTAATTCATGCTAAGTAGGTTTTGGGAGTATATATAGTAAACGATGGCTCGAAAAGATATCGGCATTATCGGGGCGAACCTTCAATTACTTTTAAGAAAGACATTTCTTTTCATAAGTATGAATAAATCGACGAAAAAAGACTCTCTCTTTTGCTCTCTTACATTTCTTTTTAACCTTAATTAACGAATAAAAATGACGCGTATTACACCCGAAAAAGAACATTTCTTGATTTATCGAACAAATAACGATAATCTGCGCCTTTAATTGTACCAAATAATCATTAAAATAAACAAATTATGAAATATAATACAAATCTGTCATGCGCACATTAAACATCTACTTTTCCATAATTTTTCCCATTAATTACCTATAAAATACCCTATAATCTTTATATTTTATACAAAAAATATCTATAAAACACATAATATCGAACGGCAGATTTCATCAGAACACGATCACTTATGATTTTATTCCAACGTATAAAAAAAAATTGCTAACGATCGTTAAGAAGATACTGTTAAGATACGTCTAATTGGCTATGGCCTACTCGCCGAACAAAATTTTTTCTTCTCGATCTTCTCGGTCTGAAATGTCGACGCCAGTGAAAGTCCGCTAAAAGCCCATCGCTGAAAAAAAAATCCGTCTTCGTGCTAAGTGAATGCAAGCAGTCTAACGGGATTCACGTGACACACTATACTTATGCGGAACGTTATTCGGACTTGGGCCTTGTTCAAGTTCAAGCGGAACGCGCACCTGGGAGATGTTTTTGCGGAGCCAGATGCTGCGGTGATCCAAAAGTTCGAGTGGTGTGGATGAATTATTTATAATTATTTGATTTTTGTTGAAATAAGTGTGCTAGTGTTTATTGGCGAAAGAAATTATGGCTCTATGATAGAGGTTTTTTAGAACGATTTTTTGATATATCTGTTAAGTAATGAAGTAAAGAGATTGATTTAAATCAATTTCTTCGATTAGACTCGTTCAATCGAATTTCATTTTTTATAATGTTAGATACTAATAGATAAAATTCGTTTGTTTTCACTTTATACACTTCTACAAACTTTCTGTAGAGACGTTATAAGCAACTTTATAGAATTTTTCATGAACATTATTTTTAATTATTTCCTTTTGTTACTTACATTTATAATTTGTCTAATTAAGTAAAAAAGGTTAGTTTATGATATTAAATGAAGAGCATCAATAACAAAAATATTTTCATTTATTTGCTACTAAGAAATTAACGATTAAATAAACTCTAAACAAATTGAATTTATGAATTATTCGAAGCTAATTACAATTATGATCTTTTCTAGAATTACTTTTAGAATAGCTGAAATTCCATAAGCAGATCTGCGGTAAGTAAAATACACGGTAAAAAGAGATAATTTTGTCACTCGAATGAGAAGCATTAAATTTATGAACGTTGCACGTACCGTTGCAACACACATAATGCAGTTTCATTGTAGTTTATTTTTTAGCTCATTTTTCGAAAAAAAAGCTTTGACACCACATTATATACAGGTAATTTTACGACTCCAGGCAATAATAGTCCTTTCATCCGTTTAAGTGCTAAACGCAGTTCACGCAGCTATTGGGATGCATAATTTATGTGAATTAAACTACACAAAAATAATCCCGCGCTTTATCGGATTTTGTTTTATGAATAGCTCGAGCCCAGATTTTTTGCACCATATAATTTCGTACGGCCAATTGCTTTCGAAAGATACAATTGTAGCGCGCTTATCGCTTGGGAAAATCTCCGCGGGGGAAAATATGCATAGAATGGACGATTTCAAACAAAGTACGATAAGCAAACGTTTGCTACCATACACTCATGCTTGTGCACTGTATAATCCAGATCCCAAGATTGCCCGTAGGTGGTTATTAGGAGTATTTAACGGCAGCATTGGCCTTTCGACTTATCAGAGATGATTTACAACGCGCTCTCTTCTTAATAGACTCGATTGTTCATTACTTAATTGAATTGCAAAATTGTTTTTTTAGAATACATGTTCAATTCTTCTCCGATTACAAAATTTATATTCCCAGCCCGACAGAAACGCCCGCTGTTCCGACGTTTCATCAATCACGCCGGGCTTTTCTAATTCTCAAGATTAATAGGTCCAGGCTAGAAATTTTCAATTAACAGTTGTAAAATAAAATAACAATCGGAAGCGATAAAAAGAAAAATACCTACTCACGAGTGTTTTTCAAAGGCATTCACAAAGCAAATACTTGCGACAGACTGTTTATTCTATAATAAAAATTAGCCCGCCGATGCACCAGATACGCAATAAATCAGGTAGCGTCGAGCCGCGGAGCAACAAGTGAGACTGCCTTGAATGAAATCAGCCTTCCTAACAAAAATAAATCATCTCAAATGACAAAACAACCTTCTTAATAAGAACGCACAATTATCCTTAGCCGAAGCCTCAGCCTGCAGAAATTCTCTCAGCGCGGTTTCTTTTTCTCTAGCCTCATATAAAAATAATCATCCTTCCATAACTACAAAGTAAAAACAATTACCACGCTTTAACGATTTTTCCCACCTCCCCGCGCAGCAACCATCACCTTCGCCGGCTTCTCGGAAGTTTTCCTGAATTTTCACACGCGCGCACCTGACTTTTCCGGCGCGCGTACGCGCGTATACCGAATCCGTCCGCTCGCGTGAAGTCATTAGCCATCATCTTGGGCTGCAAAAAAAGAGCCGAGCGATATGTACACACACTCATTAGGTTAAATTCAATAATCGAGTCGCAGGTGTGCGTGCGCGTGTATACGATTTCTTTCTCAACGCCCACCGACGCTCTCGACCTTGACTCTGAGCCGGGGCACAAAAAGCCTTTATCATCGAAGCCAGCGTACGTATACGCATACGCGTATGTATAAAGGAAAGCCCCGCGCGCGAATCCGGTTCGGTGCCGATCACCCGGCAGCGCTCGAAATATGCCCTCGGGCCGCCTCTGCGTGCGTAATACACGAGATGCGGTCTTTTATAATAATTGGCCGCGGGTTATTATAAAAAGCGGAAGAGCGAGTCGGACGAGCTGCGGCTGCAGTGTAATAGAAGCCGCTGCAGGCGAGTTTGACATCCGGAACCCAGCTGGCGCACTTAGTGTAATATGAAGAGCGGGGATCGTAAAGCATTTTCACTCCTTTTCCTTTCACCGAGTGTGAGTATGCTTATGGGCTTGCTCTTCCTTCTTTTTCTTCGCTCTTTCGTGGTACGGGCGGTACTTGGTTTTCTTTTTCTATGATTGAGGCGGGGAATGTGGCTGGTTACGCGTGTGTGAGAGCGAGCTTGGTGCTGGCTTTTTCTGGGAGAAAGGATGTTGAACTTTTCCAGATTGAGAGCTCGCGTGGGAACGATTGTGATGGGGTGTTTGTTTGATGATGTGGCGAGGGAATCAGTGGAGTTGTGGTGTTGAGTTTTGTTGATGTTGTTGGATGAGTTTTGGTATTTAGTTTTGTGCTTTGGCTGAGTAGTTTTGGGACATTAATTAATTTTAGTGAATTGGTATCTCTGTTAAATATTACTGATTGAAACCGATTCATATATAGAATTTTATATTAAAACAGATTTAACATGATAATAAATCGAAGGGTTTTAATCAGTCCCAATATAGAATTCAGTATATATGAATCAATTTTAATTGGTTTAAACCGATTATTATACTGTTTTTTATAATAACGTTTAAATGTTATTACACACTTATTAAAATACATTTCAAACGGGGATTTACTATCAAATTTCTCAAAAAGTATCGTAATCTTTTTGATTTTGATAGTCTGTTACCACTTTATGAAAGGGTATAGTAGTAGATTTTCCAAAAAATTCATTTATGTACCAATATTTGTATTTTTTTTACTTTGCTTACTACGTCAGACGATAAAATAAACAACTTATAATTTTCTACGTACTCTTCATCGTTATTTATGATCAAACATCCTCTCTATTTATTTTTCTATGAATTAATCTGTTAACGAAATGTCGAAATTAGTGTATACTTAATTTTAACAGAACTTAAGTGCCTGACAAATAAATTTTACGTGACTAATTATACATTCATTACAACATACCCATTGCATGTTATATATCAATTTTTCTTCTTTTTTCTTTTTGCTTTGGAAACACGAAACGGCCCGCAAAAGAAAACTATTAATTCATGCTTATGATTTCTTTTTCCATTTAAATCTGTTTACATAATGGAAAGTACAAGCGCACATATATCACTCGATGCAGATCGCATTGTATCGAGCATAAATATTTATGCATCTCACCGTTCGATATCTCATTCGATCGGACTACCTATCCACACGTTACTTTCTCCTTCATCCAGGGACTAATACGTTCCTCTGCAGCGCACAATTTTTCCGACAATACAATTCCTTTTTCAATTTATTAATTTGAAATCTCGATATTCCATCGTAACGCGATTGTATAAGACCAAACTCGCGCAGCATTGTATAATCCCGTCGTCTGGCGCGTTCCAAAAGACAAAAAAAGATTACCAGAAACGCCTTCGAGCCTAATTACGCGGCGCGCGAATTTTTACAAAGCCGGCTCGCAATTTTTCTCCTTCGACGTGATTTTTTGCCCTTACCGCCTAAGATTTATCCCCGCGTCTTCGCGGAATAATCAGTCCGTCCGGTGTGTACTCGCTCCAATAGGCGCGAGGTTACCCGCCGAGACAAGGCCGCCTCGAGGCGCGAGCAGCCGCGGTCGAATCATTAATTTTACCTCTCCGAAGCGCCTGGACTTCAAAAGAACGCAAGAGCTGTCTCCTCGTCGGGCTCGCCTCTTCCGCGAGAGAGAGAGATACTTTTTTTTTCTATACAGCCGCGAGTGGGAGGACGGAATGCGCCACTTATGAATAGGAATTAGTTTTGCCATTATGCTCGTCGGTTCGACGCGGAAGCGGCTGATCTCAGGCTTGTTTACTTAGGGAATACGGATCTGTTTGGTGAAAATAGCGCGGCTTCGGTTTTCCCTTGACGTTTTTTTTTATCGTCATTATATTTTTGAGATGCTTGAGCGAGATGGAGCTTTTCTGATAATGAGGCGGCGAAGCGCGCTCGCGATGCGTGAGTAATTATCGATGTCAGGGTGCGGCTTTGGACGAGATTTTGGGATTTTCTGGATCAGTGATTATAGGTGTAAGGACGTGAACGTGGATAAAGGTCGAAAATGAATATGGAAGGGGCAAGGGAATATCGGTATTTCGGAAATTTATTTGATACTGGATAAGCGTAACTAATGAGCTAGTCTTTGTAGAAAAAGTTATGTTCATAGCATTTTTTTAACTTTTTTTCCTTAAATTACGAAAGAAATCATATTTGATTTCTAAAATTCGTTTAGTTTATGATAAATTTATGAATTTCGGAAAATTGATTTTTGAATTTTTTTAATAATTACTTATATTATGCTATTAAATTAAAGGGCAATACTGTTAATAGAACTGGCGCTCTCTATCATAATAGTCTAACGACAAAGCAAATTCACTTATTTAGAAACTACTATACTTAATTAATAAATTATTGTTTTATGAATTATCTATGTACTTTCCTATAATAGAGAAGAAAAACTTCTTTTATAATGTTCTTTTTTCTTGCTAAATATATTATTCAACTCTTTTTAATTTTTTATTGTTCATCTATACTTAGACTTATTATTTATTAACACACTATTTCTTCGATGAAACATTGTTGTATGTATTATATTGTTGCATTAATATTTTATGTACTGCATGTAGCATTAGGTACTTCTTATTTCTATTTATATACACACCTATTTCCTTATTTTCTTAATTATAAATTAAAGACTAAGTAAGTTCTATAAGAGCTCCTGAAACAGAAATATGTTATTTTTTTGTTTCATTACAGAATATAATAAAAATGTATTGAAAACTGCTTTGTTTCTATATTTACTTATTTTCAGCATTACACAAAAAGGGAGAGGTCATGCAAGATCATATCCGCACATAAAATTGTCCATTCTTTTCATTTCAGTGCTGCATAGTCAAAAAAAATTCTCAATCCCCTGATAATTTACTTTATCCTCACCAATTTAAATTTTTATTATTAGTAGTTTTATCTAGTGGGTGATCCCCAAAATAGAAGTAAATGTACGATACATATATAATAAACTATGGAAAATTAAACTTGAATTATTAAGGCACAGCCAGATAGCACCATGTAGTGGTTAGTCTCAGAATATTTGATTGCAGGAAATGATATACAGAGTATATAAATAATAACAAAATTTTTAATACAAATTTTAGTTTTAGTTTAAATTTCTTAATTTTATATTAAAAATTATTGTATCTATTATATACTGCCTAATATCCTCCAAACACGAACTATGCGGATCAAAGGGATTTCCCTGTTTATGGTACTACCTGGCCCTCCTTAGTCTTTTATTTATTCAACGTATCATTCTGGTATAAAAATTATTATATTAAACAGTAGCAAGACTTAAACAACTTTTTTTATTTCCAATTTTGTGTTCGTTATTGTGTTGTTTGAAGCATCATATAAAATGACATAGCTCTATTCACAATCTGAAAAAGTAACGCTTTTAATGATAGAATAAATTGCTATTTACACATCTTTTACTACTTACTGTCGTTATTCGCTTATGGCCAATTCGGAAAAATCCGTAAGCAGTACAATAAAATGGCTTTTGTGACTTCATAATAAGTATTTGGAAATAAACTTTCAGTTTGTGATTATTTTTTGTCCACTCACAATTGTACGCGGCATCGGCTATTAAAATTGTCTAAACGCAATCAATATTAAAAAATATTAAAAAATTAAAAATTTCTTAATTATCTGATACTTAAGATATTACTTGTTGAGTCAGTTTTTCAGCAAATATGCAGTAAACTAACAATTGAAAGAATATATTAATGAGATGAAAACTATGAAGTACTGCATCAGCAAATTTAGTTTCAGAAATCATCTAACATACAAATGCAATTATGTATATTAAAATGACCATCTTCTAATCGTTTTAAAAATCTAATTTAAAGGTACATACCTCTCTCAATTCGATCATATTAACACAAATATTAATCGATGTTAAAAGCATGGTTGTAAATATTACGGGACTAAATATTTTTTCAATCAACTCGCATATCCTGGCAATTCAGAAATATATAATACACTTCACTTTATAATTAATTTTTAAAAATGTATAAAAATATTTCTAAATATTATTTAAAAAGCTAATACCTTAATAGTTCTTGATGCCTTTTAATAAAATCAATAATATTTCTGTTTAAAATTTTTTCATTATGTTCACGGTTAATGATCGTTTCAATGTCATTTTGTAGTATCTAAGGGTTCAGTATAATAAATCGTTCCTGTTAGTCTTGCTATTAGTATAATTACTTATGAATGTTATTTTACCTCAAACAGTAAAGATGTATGAGTCGTTAACTGAGCAAACAAAGTATCACAGCACAGCCAATATAAAGCTGAACAGAATAGTATACATTGTTCTTCCAAAAGAACAGAGAAATAAATTAACGAATTATTAATCTCGAATGGATATCGTACAAGAAATACTCTTTTTGAGTAGTCATAGGTGTGATTTATTGCTTCTCGGGTAAGATATTGAGAAAAGAAATTTCTGAAAATATTATTGTATTAATTACAAAATACAATAACTTATTTAAAGATATTGATTAAGTCAAATCATTGAACTATACTTATTTATGCGTAAAATTTAGAATGCTTTAGAAATGATCCTAAATTGTAATAGTAAAAAACTAGATCTTTTTTGTTCAGTAGAAAACAAATTTACACGTACTCACTTGAGTGGTGGTAAACAAAAGCAAATGCAAAGGCATAACATCATACTGGTGTACCATTTGCAGAATACAAGGGTGTTTTGAGCCCTTTTTAAAATTTTTTCTTGAATTCCCACATTTAAAGGACGTTTTTCCCAAGTAATTGCTAACCTTTCAAACACATTTTGCAGATCTTCTCTACAATATGCTAA
>JAPYZA010012450.1:0-11795 GCA_030522685.1 Eupelmus azureus | reverse complement strand
GAAAATATCGTAAAAATGTCGAAAAATAACGTAAAAAAGTGGAAAAATATCGTAAAATCCTTCCAAATAACGGCTAGTTTTGGAGATAAGCCAGACCTTGGAAATTCTTATACACGACGGCGGCGGCTGCTGCGGCGAAATAATTTTATAATATAGAGAGATATATATATGTATATTTAAATATATATATATTCTGTTGTTTATATAATCTTAAAATAATACAACATTTTATATCAAAGTATAATATAAGAATCTTGAAACCTTAATATTTGGATGTTCTTTTTATTAAATATTAATTCTATATCCCACAACTATATATGCTTATGGGTGCTTGGACGTGTCTTATGGATTTTAGATTTAATTGTACGCAATCAATATATTTAGTTGTTACAGATATAATTAATGAAGTAAGTATCAATGAGTTAAGTAATAAATATAAAATTTTTAAACCTAAACAATTAGCGTGTTTTAAGTTATAACAATATATTTCTTCAAAAATAAAAAAAAAATAATAGAATTAAATAATTTAAACTAACAGAAATATTCGGCGTCAGGATAATCAGGTTTTTAAAATCAAACGCGAACACGTGAATTTGAGTTTAAAGTAAAAAGTAGTATATTCTGAATTGAGTAATAAAAATCCAATAAGTGGAATCACTCCACAATACAAAATTAAGGCGCGCCCACGTTACGAGAGTAAGCTCGCGGAAAACCCGATCCCCGCGAGGAAAAGCGCGTGAATAGTGCAGAGATGCGTCGCGGCGTCTCTCTCGCACTAACACCTGTCGCGCACCGCGATCTTCTCTCTCTCTCTCTCTCTCTCTCTCTCACACACACACACACACACACGCACACAGTGAACCGCGCGAAGTACAGCACTGGGGAAACTGCAGCCGTTCTGCAGACAGTGCAGGAGTTACATACTCACTCACGCATCGCTGTGGAGAGGAACCGCACGATATTCCATACGAAGCGTCGGAGGTAGATAGCCGTATGCCCATGCACAAGTATACCTCAATGCGATTGCCGGCCAGACTCGAACAGTACGAGTCGACAACTGTGTGACTGTTGCTGAACGGACAGCTGGACCTCCAACAACCTCTGGTCAGCAGCTGGACACTGGACTCTGCGACGTTTTCGCGTTCAAAACAACCAAAATCCGCGACGGTTGACGTTCGGCGTTCACGCGGGCGCGTTATCTATCGCCATACTCGCTGCTTCTTCTTTCTCTCTCTCTTTCGTACACGCTCGGCCGTGCTCGGCTATCCTCGGAGCGTAGAGAGAGTAGCGCAGTCAGTAGCGCTCGCACAGCGACGCTACTCCTGCGAGAAGTCAACGCGCGCAACTCGCGATCGGCGCCCGCTATCGCGCCGGAGCTCTCACCAATATAGAGCGGCGCGAAATAAATTTAAATTTAAATTCGCGTTCGTCACACCCCCCTTTGAGACGCGACAAGAGGGTGTTACATGTGTGTATCTTGCGCGTCCTTTGACACTGAAGCACTACTTCCACTTGCGCAAACTCGATCTATAAACGTGCATCTCATATTTGCACGTTTTTCCCACGTCGCAAGTTCATCTATATCTTCATCGTCGATGAACTCACTTGGACAGTACTCTCCCACTAACCATTTGGAGAGCTTGCTGAGTTTCTGGAATTTCATTCCTATCGGATTCAATCCTAATACCGATAGGAAGAGATCGAGATTGCTTTGTGCGCTTTCGATATACCAGTTCTCAACGATTCTCTGCATTGACATCTTGTTGAAGTCTTCTTTCTTCTACAAACGCGCTTCGAGAACATACACTAATTAACTTCTTCGATGCTTTGGATTGCGCGAACTATCTAAGTTTTGGGCGCGCAACAATATATGTTCTATACCCTAACGACAAAGCACCGAAGAAGGGCCTATCAGCACGCGCAGATGTCTTGTGATAATTGTATCCAATAATAATCACAAGTGTCAAACTCCAGTGATCCCTGCCGTCAATCTTCCCTACTGCAAAGAAAGATAACTACTTTGTCTTTGGCTTGAGTCCCTCAAAAATGCTAATAGTAAATCTATTTTAGTTACACCGGAGCTGACAGTATCCATGTGCACTTTAGGCCAATGATCTAGTGGACGCACTCCTTTACAAATTTTCCAAAATTTGGAGTCACGATACAAAGTGTATTTTCGGTACTAACAAATACCACTCTGTGCCTTTGGACGATACACCAACTCGTATCACCCTGGATAACTTCGTAGATACGAAATTATTAGCACCACATTCATACGTGCACACGTAATATTCAAGCTCCGCGCTCGAATGGCTTGAAGATTTCGAGAGAGAGAAGAGATTTGTTTTCGTTTTTCGTCACTACAACCCGGTTCTACGGCAATGCCGGGAAAAAAAATCGAAAAATTTACCGAAACCGATTTTGAAGTCAACCT
The DNA here is from genome assembly GCA_030522685.1 of Eupelmus azureus. Taxonomy (NCBI): domain Eukaryota; kingdom Metazoa; phylum Arthropoda; class Insecta; order Hymenoptera; family Eupelmidae; genus Eupelmus; species Eupelmus azureus. Next base: position 9,361 of record JAPYZA010012450.1, on the reverse strand, counting down.
AACCTCAAAAATCTAAACGATTGTCAAAACCATTAATTTACTCTCGGGCACGCCTATACTACCCAAACTTTCCAAAAAAACTTGAAAAAACCAAACTTTCCTAATTTTCGTGTTCGATTCTCAGGAACATACGTTCGATTCCCGAGACTTTCGGTTCGAAACGCGTCGCACTATCCCGTAGATGCGAGAAAACGGAAAAAAGAATTTTTTCTAGTGTTCGAATCTTGCGTTCGAATCCGAGGTCTTGCGTTCGATTCTTACTATATTTTACCTCTCTAGCAAGGAAACACAAGCAGAAAAATGTCACCAAAATTTTTCTCATGAAAATTCAGACGCAAACACGTTTAGGGCGCCAGTTGTAACGGGGCTGAATTTAATAAATAATTAAATATATATATATTATTATAATTAATATATATAATTAAATATATATATATATATATATATATATATATATATATATATTATTATAATTAATATATATATATAATTAAATATATATATATACATATGTTTATATATAAAAAATATATGTCTATATATATTTTTTTATGTATGTGTATACACTCAAATAAAAGTTGTTTGTATTAAAGTAGCCTATATTATTAGCGGTAGCCTATATTATTTGTCACATGTTAAGCTACAAAATTCTCGAAAAAAATTTAACTTTCATTGCATATTCAGTCCAAGCACGAATTTTGTTCAATTTTTTTTTCAGACCACTGCGTGACGGATTCCAGGTGGTGCATCCGATTTTCTATCGCGCATCGCGTCGTTCACCAATTCGATTATGTTGGCATTGAGCATGCGTACGCCATCTATGTCTACAGCTCCACCTATATCCCAAGTAACGATACCATTATTGCGGACTTGACGCACAACATGGCGCGCTTTTGCGCGAAACTTTTGTGGAACACTCTCAATGATGTGATTATCGATAGCTTTTTCCTCTACTTCCGTTCTTTCTCCACATTTCTTCTCATCACTCGCATCCTCTATCCGAGCACCACCATTTTTAGAAGCTTCGGTCTATGGTCGACTAGATTCTGTGTCTTTAAAATGTAAATAACGTTGTAGGACTTGACGATATTGCGAGCATTAACTGTACACGCTGCACACATTCCTGCGGTAGTAGAACCATTTTTTTAGCGTACTCCATTTTTTACTTAGTCACGAGGTTTGATAAAATCATTCCGATAAGAGGTGCGAGTAAAGCAGGTAAAAACCCCCCACGCTGCACGATAAGTTTCTTTTTCCGTTTAAAGTTTTCTCCGGTGTTCGACAATCGTCGAAGAACGTTGCCGTGTTTTTGTAATTTGGTTTTGTGAGTTTTGGTGAGCGGTACGTTACCGTGAAACACGTCCAGAACACATTCGCAAATGTGTCTTATGAGTTTCGAATCCGCTTTGCGTAAAAGTGCGCTTCGTTGCTCAGCGTCGAGGTGGTAGAGAGCAGTTAAAATGGCGGCATGTTTTTTACCAAACGGTCGTCGTGCTTACGGAGCCATCATAAAGATACTACTGGAACTTGGTGTCGAGAGTCACAGCCTTTTATCTGTTTTTTCGGTAGATAAACGTATTGATATTCGTCGTCGGGAAAGATGCATGTGCGAAATCGACAATTATCGAGTATGGTTTGTTTCAGATCTAACAGAAGATAACCAAATGGTCGAGAGGTGGCGTCCCAATAGATTTCTTGTAAAAATCGAGGATCTTCTGGACACACTTGTCTTGAGAGATGCTGTATTTGACTACGATCTCGTAAGTTTCTAAAAACCACTATGTATTGAGCGTTCAGTGAAATATCGCGTTGACCTTTACCCTGATAAAAGAGATTTTGTGTGATAAATATGACACTCAAGTTGTTATGGTGACACTTGGTAAAGAGACTGACAATGGCACCTCCTCCCGTGGAAGATTCTCGCATCAGATCGTCTATAATTACGAGTTTGGGTCTTGGATCGTTGGCCCAATCTGTAGCTTGCAGCAAACCTTCGCGAAATTCAACGTCTTTACCGAAATCTCTGTAACCAGATTGCCACTCGCCGTAATAGAGAATAATTCGTTCGAAACGAGTATCGCTCATACGATCAATGTGTTTGATAAATTTTTTCGTAAATTCGGATTTTCCGCAACCAGTGGCACCGCTCAAAGTACAGGCCCACGGATGCTTCCAACGTGTATCCATCGTTTAGACTAATCGTAGATATCATTGTGTATATGGAGATTCTAGAATATTCCATCCCCACTAAAACGCGCGTCAACTAGCTCGTTGATCGCTGCGAAGCCTAGCAACAGCGCTACCAATAAGCTTTCTGCCATGCTATACCGTCCACCAATCAGCTCTTTTGCAGTGGCGGCGGTGCATCTATGAGCTTCTTTGCCACTGCCGCTGATTAATTCCTCGGTAAAAGCGCCATCGAGTGGCTGAAAAAGAAAAGATTCACTCAGTTGTGGAATCGTCGCGCTTGTATCCATATGGATAACTTTTATTCAGCGCTATGAATCTTCTCTTTCCGCAGACGGGTTTACAAGTCTTAACCTCGTGTTGAGTCACAACGTCGTGAAACGCCGTTCGTCGGATGACGGATCCCGATAAAACTATTTCACGATGCCTTGTAGTTATTAACTCGTGAATAGTTTCAAAATTTATCTTTTGGCTGTTTACGTGATTAAGTCTTATTTTTTTCACTTTGCATACGTACTCCTCCGTTTCCATCCGATTTTTTACACTTGTAAGTGTAAAATTTTGGACCACCCCATAAAAATGACTCGATATACGCGCCAACACCTTTTGTCAGCCAGTTCATCGGTCAAACTACGTAGCATTGTGCCGATCGGTAAATCTTGTTCATCTTTGCTCACGTAAAAAACGGAGTCTGTGTCATAGTAGAGCGTCCGAGAACCCAAAACGTGTAGATATTCAAAAAGTTTGAGCCGCGCTTGAGCCGTGGTAAAAGCAGCTACAACTACGTTTGTTGTGAGCGATGGTATCATGGCTTCGGTTCTATAAGACCAATTGACGTATAGTGTCTCATCGTTGACAGTCAAAATACCGTGAACTTCCACTTCACCACTGGTAAGTAATTGCATGAGTCTCTCCGGTTTCGTGACGACTTCTGTTTTTATCAAATTTTCGCGCTGTCCAAACTTTCCCCACAGTGAATTGAGACAAATTTTAGCCACTGATCTCAAACCAGCATTATAACTTATCATTTCCTACTTATCGTCTAGACGTATACCTTCGATCGTTTCGAGCTCGCTTAGGTACCGCTCCGTTGCATCGTCCGTACTGCACTCCGGTGGATAACTAGACGCTACGGTCATTTGAATGAAAAATTCATTGATGTACTCGGTAAACAAACCTTCTTTACCTGTGCTCTGATTATACTGTGCCATGTCATACTGCCAGATCTCGTAAATATTCTGAATCGTATATCCTAATGCAATGGCAATCTTGAGTTCCTCGGATACTCATGTATCGTGCAAGATGCATCGTTTGGATCTTCGTGTGAGCAGTCTTGTTTGATCAATTGATGAATCGTTTCCTTGCAATACTTGCGGCACAGAGGAGATATCAGTTTACCGTGCACTCTAACAGGTAGCACCGGATGATATAAGTTTCGAGGTGGCAAAATACTACATAACACCAATCCGTTAACTCGATTAATATTTTTGTTTTCCCCCACTACAAGAGCGCATTCCTCCTGATCGACGTAAATCTTTGGATGTCCTACAGGGTATTTACCACGCTTGCAAATATACGGATACAGCGAACACATCCGCGTATTTAATTTTTTCATGCCCTCCAAAGAAAGCATCGCGAGGATCTAACGGTTTTCGTACGGCAAATTCCTGGTTTTCACGGATAAAGTTTGCAGTTCCTCGTTTTGCGCGATTTCGGAATTAAAGTCACACTCCCACTTTTCGATAAACTCATAATTACAGGATCTTATTTTATCGTTGATAAACTGCGTTCTCTCGTACCTGTCATCCATCGTTTCGTCACTCGTCAAAGGAGCGCCTCTATTAATTCTAAAACACTGGGGACACCCATGCCAGAAACAACCTTGAAACTGTAACACTATACCATTGTAATTTTCATCGTCTCGCGGTGAACTGTAGCCATCAACAATGACTCCTTCCGGTAATCTCTTTTCTCGACCGCTACCAGCGTGTTCTAAGAATCTGTCGAGAACCCTCTTTTCCATCCAACAAATCCAATGTATAGCTTTTTCAGACTGATTATTTGTTCATCTGTAGCCGTATGTTGGAATGATACCTATTTGATTTTTTTTCAAAAACTTTTTTCGAAACATGCGCATGCAAGGCAAGGCTATCGTATACTCGTAGAAAGGATCTACGGAAAATTCCAAAAAAGTTTTTCGAAATTTTAAACAAGCCAAACGTAAAATTTTTACATCTTGCTTGCAGTATTTCACTATTTCATTTTGAAAGTTGAATGTGTACTCTTTCGCCACTTGTTCATTGTACCATACCAAAAATTTGTCTCTTTCATTGGTGTGCATGGGTCTGGTGAGTATGATTCTAAAGGTGGTAACGGTCTCTCGTAAAACTGATTTTCCGGTGTGTTAAACAAATGAGGAAAAGAACCTTTCTCAATCTCTGGCAATCCGTAAGCTTTAGGTAAGCTGCTCAAAGGTATATGAAAATAATTTTAACTGTCGATAAATTTGACGTTTTTCAATTCCATTAAAATTATTTTCGAACCATTCAAAATTACCGTTGGTGTCAGGCGTTCTCTGTGATGTTCAACGATGTGTTTGACGATGGAATGAGTGTTGAAGCCTTGCAAGATGTGAGAGATAGATATAACTTTTTTAAAATGCTCTGGTTCTGATAGAGCAAGATCTACCAACTGTTTGATAGGGTCAATGTTAAATATAAACCCACGGATACCACAGTGGTTGCATTGAATTAAAATGTCATCCACTTCGAGACAAAAGGTACACACTTGTTGCACTACACAAAAATTTGGCACGTGAATTTTTTTTGCTCGTCTCCCAACATTGATTGTGATTGTTGAGTTTCAAAATCATAAAAAATAAATAATGCGTTTCCTGTTTATTCGTTTGATTTTACAGATTGCACGTAGCACAAATGACCGATCGGTAAACGCGATTGACACGTTTTGCGAAACGATACTCCGCACTCGTGACCTTTTTCATTTTTTCTATTTTTTGCGCGCACTGTTTCGAACACTTTTGACAAATTTTTATTTTTTCACACACACTACAAGTCTTGCTGAACGATCCACGCTTTAAATGATTTTGATAACAAATCTCATCAAAAAATGTTCTAAAACAGACGTCACATTTTTTTTACTGTCGGACAACTTGCAAGGTGGACTTTGCATACACTTGTGGCATTTATTCGAACATCTGTCATCCTCGACGCACCAGTAACTTTGATTACAAGGTATACAGGAACCACTACTTCCACACGCACCTGTTAAATTGAGTATTGGCTGATAGTGCCTAGAGTTTTAATAATACATAATTCTTAATGTATGCACAACGCACCCAGCGGTTTCAAAAACAAAACGTGTACCATCATACAGAGATTGATGTTCGCGACCGAAATTTGTAAATGAATATACGACTATAGCTCTAGCACGCGTGGCAAAATATATTTGAAAATCATGGATTTCTTTTACATCACAACCAATTTCTGGCACATTGACATTTGCTAAAGTCAATAGTGCTTCAGCTGCTCTTTTCTGAGTTGGTCCTGAACATCGACGAATACGATTCCAATAGTTGTGAAGTTTTCCCGAACGTATTTCGCCTCTCACTGCATATGCGTAGGCAGTAGCTAAACTTCGTGGTAAACACAAATTATCCTTATTACTTATAGTCAATATTGATTTTTTATTCGTCGATTCTTCTGTCAAGCGTACTCTACTACGACCCGTAATGTTTCTCACAATAGCACAACTAATCGACAACGTGTCATCGATATTAAATTCGTTTGCACTTTGCACAGGATTAAATAAAATCTCCCAGAGATCCTCGACGTTGAAATCTCGAATCGGGCGAAAAGAAAGCCACAGAGGTCCATGACTAAATCTTTCGGAATTTAAGGTATTCCTATAAAATCGGCTGGTCCACCTCTAACACAAAGTTGACTGTGCAAATCACGCACACACCCTTCTAACCATTGGTAAATATTAGTATCTGCTGGTGGATCAGATATTCTTCCATGAAGCTCTCTACCCTCGTATCCGAACCGGCGGTAGTGTCGCGTGGAATCGTTTTTAACGAAAAAACGTGATTGAACACCTTCAGCGCTCTGCAAAATAATTTCTGTAAGATCGAAAATTTTTTATTGATATTAAATGATAATTAAAACTTTTAATTGAACTTACCACTATTAGCAGCAACGGTAGAACTGCTGCTGCTGTTGCTACTACTACTACTGCTGCTACAGCTGGTGCACGAATCCAACTCATATTCTTCTTCTTCTTCGTTGAGCACGATTATAAAATATATATAATTTATTTTATAATATATAGTACTTACCAGTCCTTGAAGTAGATGGTTGCTCAGGATATTGACACGCTAGTATAAAAGCGTCTCCGTCTACATCATCCCTCATCTGATTAAATACTGAAAATATTAACTTCGGTGAGAAAATATAAAAATAAACAATAATTAAATTTTTCTTGACGAATTCAATACTTACGATATCGGCGTATTAAACTTTGCGCCAAAGGGTCACGATGATCATTTCGTTGTTTGATTGCTCTTATAGCAATCGGTAGAACATTTTTATTATTAAAAAGACCAAGTCTGTACATATAATTTATCGTACGGATTTGGCTATGTAACGAAAGGAAAAATAATTTTTCGCGTAAAAATTCGATAGATAGTCTTTTCAGATCTCTTCGCCACACATCACCACACATTGTACGGATGTGTGGCTCACGTCTGTCTACAATACGCAGACAACATTTTAAGACGGATACTAAATTAGTCTGACTCATTTTTTCTTGATTATAACTCGTTAGAAGGTAGCTGCTGTACAATAGCCAAAACTGCACTGCAAAATCGCCGTTTCATCCATGTTTTTATATGATTATAGAGTGAAGAAGTGGTGGGATCTTGCGAAAAAATGTTCGAGTGTTCACACACTCGATTTTACGCATTTGATTTACTTATGCTGACCTTTTTCGTAGACGCAATTCGATACTATACTCTATGTTCAGTTTGAAATTAGATACTATAAAATTACGATAAATTGACACGTGACTTCGCTTATTGAAACGGTTTATGTGAAAAAGATATTTAATATCAGTTGGACATCATCTTCCTCCCCACCCGTCTGTACTGTCTGACGTTAATGGAAAAATACTTTGCGAAATTCATAGATTTGTACGAATTCAAGTTGCATCAGTCTTTTATCAAAGACGGTGGTGTATCATGTGGATACATCATTCCGTACGATAAATTTTAGCGAAAGAAATTCTATAACATTTTTTATGCAGTGTCCACCTTCGACGTGAGATTCGTTCATTATGAATTTTCTCACTCAAAGTAGATAGAAATAGGTAGTTTCCACTTTCAACGTGAGAATGCAGACATTTTAGGATTCGCGTGTTATCGTCTTTCTTTTAAGAGAAGACGATCCTACCATGGGAATAGTATCACCTTACATTTTCGCACGAAAATACTTATGACGTAGATGGTGGTGATTTCCACATTCACCTTGACTTTGACAATTTCGTCAGTGTCTAAAATGCCTCCGGATGATGAGCATCGACTTGTTAGTGAATCCGCGAGTGAAAGTTCAGAAGTACAAACACCCACCTCTAGTGCTGTGATAGTACCAGCCATTGACGACGCCGTACTAGAGCGCATCGCTATTATAGATGCAATATTTGAAACCTGCCGAAGAAAAGACAATCCACTTGTATTCTCTTGGTGTGAGGCCCTTATTGAGAACCTTTTGTGGCCTCAATACTGGCGCCAATATTCTGGGAGAGAAGTGGGTGAAAACTTGTTCATAGAAACATATGTATTTATGAACAACGCACAACCCCAGAGGATGGACTTTAAAGATATCCGCGGCTGTCCGCTCATTGAAAGACCGAAATACGTACGATTATATTTCGGTAAAAATAATAAAATTACGTTTCTAAGCATTAAAGACCTGCGGAAAGAGGAAAGGAAGCGGCGCCAGCTATTCAGATTTTAAAATGGGTGTGTTGTGTGAAACATCGTTCACGTGTAGTTCATCATGGTGGACAATTTGACCACGCCATGAGTCTAAAAGTGTTTAGTATATTAAATTTAATACAAATTTTTTAAGTATTATAAAAAAAATGAACCATATAAATGTAGAAAGGCGTTTGGAAAAATTATATTCATTGCACGAAGAATTAATACTTAAACAAGAAATAGTAATAGAAGAAGAAGATAATATAACAGCAGTTGTGAAAAAGGAGATTAAAAAAAAGAAGAAACCAACAAGAAAAGATAATTGTGGTTTCTGCCAAGTATTTTACTGGCGTCAATCGCCAAAACAAATTAAAAAATGGAGACAGTGTATGTATTGTGCGTGTTGGATTTATCCACGTTGTTTCAACTTACACAAAGAATTGCATAAAGTGCACCATTTAAATACATAAAGTTTCAAGCCTCGAAAACCGTGAGAAACTTTATGTGGAAGGATCTCCGGTTGAAGACGCTACCGTCACCTCGTTATCATGTGTCCTCTTTCTTCCCGTCGAATTATAGTGGACAACCACCTGCTAATCATTCGTCGTCCACTTAGTCGAAAAAATGTTTCTGACGGACAAAGATCCTCATAAAACAGAGGCCGCGGTCGCAGAAAATCAAGTTGAGCAATCGATAAACGCCTCAATATATAATGAGGCGTTATCGTTGGCTCAAATAGCGACTTTAAAACGACAAGAAGTGCTGTTCAATCTTCGACGAAGACGTTAATATCCAATATTTGACGACAATTACAGTGAAACTATGTTGGAGTTATTATTGTGGCCAGGGTACTGGCGATTGTATAGGGCAAGAAGACTATCTTTGAGACAGTTTCAACGAATCTTCGCATCCATAAACAACGAACAGCCGAAATTGATACCCATCACAAGTTTGAATAAAAGTCCGGTACCAAGGAAACCAGTTTATATTAGAATTGATTTTAGTAATATTAGCGTATCCGTACTCCAGGTTATGTGTATGCGGTGTAAGAAGAGAGAACGCCGCAAGACATTTCACTATCGACATTAAGGTAGCTCCGGCGCGAGGAGCCGTATTCTGTGGGTTCCTTATGAGGGGCACTTTTATTTTTATAAAAATTTATTATTTCGTAATAAAAAATTG
>JAPYZA010012446.1:0-11435 GCA_030522685.1 Eupelmus azureus | reverse complement strand
CCTAAAATCAAAGTAGAGAAATCAAGCTTCAATTTGCCGTTTACAGAATAAAGAATTAGTAATTAGAATCAAAGTTATGCTTGTTTAAAATTGAGCAAACAAATACATTTATTAACTATAAAATTCTGCAGGTTGGAATGTATATGATTTTCGATACACTTATATTGCTTTACTTTAAACAGGCATAACTTTGATTCTAATTACTAATTCTTTATTCTGTAAACAGCAAATTGAAGCTTGGTTTCTCTACATTGATTTAAGTTATTGGAAATTTATTTAGGACATTTATAGACTAAATTAGTCACATTTTAATGAGAAGCTCTTTTTCACGTTTTCCTTAAAATGAGACTACAAACGTCTGTAACTTAAATTTTCCGAAGCGTTAGACCGTATGGCTGAGGATTTGTTCATTTTTTTGTACCTTAAAACATATTCCAAAGTTTCATTAAGATCTGAGACCCGAAGGTGTGACACTCTCCTGGTTAGAATTATTATATGACAAAAATTCAATCATTTTGTATAATAAAATGATTTTTCACCCTAACCAACTAAAAAGTTCAGTTTATGGACCTCTCCAGCGGGAGTAAAAATTAATTTTATTCCCGCCGCTAGACTGATTTTATTCCCGCTATTCCCTGCGCGCAATTAGCCAACAGTCTGCAACCTAATTGCACGTAATTGCAAGTAATTGCAAGTAATTGCGCTTTAGTTGATTTACGCACTGTGTTTGCGCATTTTAGAATATGTTTTTTTAACAATGAAGGCTGTTGTCCAATTAAATGAACTTTTTTAAATGGTTAGGGAGAAAAATTTTGTATGCACCAAGGAGTAAATAGGCGTTTATTCTCTTGGGTGATGAAACTTCACCCGCGGGAATAAATACCTACTTTACTCCCTTGGTGCATAAATAACTAATATTTATTTTATAACCATAGAATAAAACTATAGTTACTTTCGCCTTCAGCTTTAGGAGTCTATTTCGTGTCTTATTATTCCACAGACTCCAGTTACAATTCATCCTTCACCAGTGGAAATACACATATTTAAACAATGTCTTATTATTATAAAGAAAATTCAAAATAACTTTCTATCTACAAATAAAACTAAAAGAAATATAAAAAATATATACCATCATATTTTTTATTTACGTATAATCTTTTTTTAAATTTATTATTATTTGAAATACCAAAATACCAAGAAAAACTATATAATAAATTTGCAATATATAGAGTAAAAAAATTAGGAAAGGTAAATATTTTGAATTTTTAGTACCTTCACTCAATTGATAAAAAAAAAACGCACATACAATGCCGTTTGTCGTTATACATACATACAAAAGAAAAGTAATTAATTTTAAGAAAAAATATATAAAATATATTAGGTGTCTACTTTTTAAATTGTGGTTTTAATGAAGTTGCGATATTTAAGAATTAGATAAAGGAATAAACAAAAATAAGGAAATAATGAGGGAATTACATTTCAGATGGCAATATAGACTCGAAGTTTAAGTTAGAGCCGGAAACGGGGGTACTAACAGCATCGAGTCTTGATCGAGAAATGGTTGCGAAATACGTGTTGACCATATCTGCAAAGGACAAGGGGCATCCGAGTCTGGAGACCTATTGTAATTTGACAGTGCTCGTTCTTGACGTCAATGATAACAAACCGATGTTTCTGCACAATCAGTACAGTGAGTCAAAAGTACGCCCCGCTGACAATTTTGAGAGCTTGTCTAGCTTCAGCCAGGGCAAATACTCGACAACTATCTCAGAGGACACACCCGTGGAATCAAGCATTATGCAGGTTCATGCCACTGACCCAGATCAGGGTCTTAACGGTAAAGTTACCTACTCTATTGCTGAGGAGTCCACTTGGCTTTTCCGAGTTGATAATCTCACCGGAGTCGTTACAACTGCAGGGTGAGTATATACTGGACATTTATTAGATATTTTTTAAATTTAAGATAGTGAATGCTCTATCAAAACTTTTAAAAAATCACCATAATCTTCAACACCATTAACAGTTACTGCAACTTAATCACCATAGTGACATGTTCCATATAAATCGAAAAGTAACGCAACTAAAAATTCATATTAGTTTCTGAGCTATTTTAATCTTTATATAAACTAAATAAATCTATTGTTGGGATGCAGGGTCTGAAATAATCAAGACGAAAAGTATACGAAAAACTCTCCTTCATTTATACAGACAATACGTCCGACAGACCCAACGAGACTACAGCTCGCGCGCGCTCACGCCCTTGACTTTCGAATAAACAAAAGCAACATACTGGTACTCAACTGTTAAGATAAGACGTTCAGCATACGAGGGTTTGCATATTTTTAACAAGAATAATTATAAATATTTTTTTTTCCAAACAATTGTATACAAAATTCTATAAGGGGGGGGGGGGGAGTCTCTAAGGCTTGTTTTTGGCCTAATTTAGATTTGACCCAAAAAATTCGAAAAAATTCCTACAGTATCTACTAACAATAAGAAGTCAATTCCACCCTAAACGGACCACCCTCACCCCACTGTTCACCCCGAGCACACCTTAAAAAAATTAAAACTTCACCGTAGTGTATTTTCAAATACAACCATCTCTTCATCGATTAACGGCATGATTAGTTTAAATTAACAAACAGATTATGGTTCTTATTACTTATACTCTGCTTGAAAGACTGAATAAATGTTGGAGCTTTGAAAAACGTTGACTTAGAAAACTAGAACAAACAATATAGTTGATAGACTTTAAAGACAGCCATCAAAAGCAACCAACACTAACTGCCGACAGGTGCTACCGTTGCACCGCGGCAACAAATCTATATTTGCAATATGATCGATCAAAATAGTCACATATTTTTTTGTATATCTTTGCAATTAGAAGAACTTGCATCAAAATAGCTCTCTGCATTATTGAGTCGTGGTCATAAGTGTTCTCCGTAAGTGTGATTTAGAAACCTAAATCTTTGTAATATTTTATCAACATAATTCGTTTGTCATAATTAAATAATTTTCCTCTCCTTATTCTAAAACGTGTTATGGTTCATCGATAATAGAAATCCTTAATTTCAGATTTAATTTTTAATAATACAATATCTAATAGTTATAATAAACAATTAAATAAAAATATTATTATTAAATACAAAAAATAATACCTTAGTTTCTTAAAATGCAATAAACAAAAGTTATACTCGAAATTTATTTATTGTTGTATAAACTTAATGTATAACATATATATATATATATATATATATATATATATTATATATATATATATATATTTATATCTCTCTAAATTATAAAAATATTTCGCCACCACCACCGTCGTGTATAAGAATTCGTAATAACGACTTCAGACCATTATCATTAAATCTACCCGTTATTTTGAGGGGTTTTACGTTATTTTATCATTTTTTGACGTTACTTTTCTACACTTTTAGGATATTTTCCTCGATTTGACGTAGTTTTCATCATATTTTGCAATATTCATGCTTAAATTATCAAAGACCCTTCTTTATCTTTAAAACTACCCATTAGTTTGAGGGATTTTACGACATTTTTCATTTTTTTTTATGTTCCTTTTCGACATTTTTACGTTATTTTCCTCGATTTAACGTCCTTTTCATGACATGTTGCGATATTAATGGTTAATTTATCAAAGATTTTCTTTTATCACCAAAATAGCCGTTATTTCAGAGGGTTTTACGTTATTTTTTCACCTTTTAACGTTATTTTTCGACATTTCTTTCATTATTTACCTCCATTTGATGTCATTATCATGATATTTTGTAATATTTATGCTTAAAATATCAAAGACTTTTCTTTATCTCCAAGAATAGCCGTTTTTTGACGCATTTTGCGTTTTCTTGTACTTTTTTACGTTATTTTTCAATATCTTCACGTTATCTTCTTTGATTTGACGTCGTTTTTATGATATTTTGCGATATTTATGCCTGATTTATCAAAGATTCTTCTTGATCACCAAATTTACCCGTTACTTCAGAGGGTTTTACGTTATTTCTCCACTTTTTTACGTTATTTTCCTCGATTAACCGCCGCTTTCACATTATTTTGCTATATTTGTGCCTAATTTATCTAAGATCCGTCGTTATCTCAATTTTTAATAATCAAAAAACTTTACAATATGCATATCGGTAAAAATATTTATTTCTTTCTACTAAATAAATAATATTTGTGGAAACCACTAATAAAAATGCACTGAAGTATCTGCCGCAAGGTGGTATTAATAATTATTCTTTTATACCACTCTAACCTCAAAATCATAACTTTAAGATGATTTTTCGGCTCTCGTGGTATAAAATATTTTGCCTCGTGCGACTTTTCACCCTCGCTTCGCTCGGGCGAAAAACGTCTCACGAGGCAAATAACCACCTTCCACATCCGTATCGAAATGTACTATTTCATCAGTATATGATACGATACATTTTGATGTTTAAATTATTAAAAAAAAATAAATCTTTTTTTACATATTATAGTTTATTTCGATAAAATATAGAAATTAACAATTTTTTATTACAAGAACAGTTGGTCTTGTGAATATGGGGTGTTGCCGCGTGAATGAGGCAATGGTTTCGCCCCCCTCGTTTATATATATACTTACGAACTATAACTAATGAACTTATAATGTATATCTAATATTTGTAACATCTAATATGAATATTTCAGAGCCCTAGACCGCGAGCGTCAAAATTTCTACTCATTCGTAATAGTGGCAACAGACAGCAGCAAGTACGATGCTAAGTACAGTTCAATGCTCGTAGAGATCCACATAAGAGACGTCAATGACAACCGTCCAATTTTTGAGGAATACCCATTTCGCGCCCAAGTGCCCGTGAGCACACAGCCTGGTCAAAATGTACTGCGTGTGAAAGCCAGCGATGCTGATGAAGCTGCAAATGCCGAGATTGTGTATGCGATTTCACGCGAGCAGGATAAGCCCAAGTTTCGTATTCATCCGAATACTGGTATGATCACGGTTACATCTTCCCTCTTACAAGATAATGGTCAATTCTACCGACTGGAGATCCTTGCCACAGATAAGGGTAATCCGCCGCTAAGCTCCAGAGGTTTTGTTGAATTTCGTATTGGCGATATATCGGAACTTGCGTCTCTTCTCAAGTTTCAAAACGACAGCTACGATATTGTTGTACAAGAGAACCTGGTATCCGGCACCGAGCTTATACAGGTAACAGCGGTCAGATCTGACGGGCGAAGACAGCAAATAGCCTACTCCATTGGCTCGGGTAATGATCAAAAAATCTTTGCTATTGATGAGGAGACCGGCATCCTCAGGGTTAACGACTCCACAAAGCTTGACGCTGAACTGTCTACTGATACAAGGATTTTCCCGCATGAGTCGAAACTTGAACGTTATCAGGACGCTAAGCTTGAGGAAAATAGTTACCAGATAAGGAAGTCAGATGGAGAACAGGCAAAAGGAGAAATGGAAAAATTTTCCCAGCATATTTTGACTCTTATTGCTCGAACTATTGGAACAGATCCAGTGCTTGAGGCTTACGCAACACTGCTTATCAGAGTATCCGATGTTAACGACAATGCGCCAATTTTTACGCAATCTCAATATTCTGCAACTGTCCTCGAGGGCAACGCAAAGGGTGACTTCGTCGTCAAAGTAATTACTTATTTGTATCTTCATTGCCTATTTAAGAGGATATCATAGCCGTATAACACATCCACTAATTTTGTTTATATTAAAATAATTGTGTACTTATCATCATTTTATGAGCTAAGCATCATAGCTATTATTATTAGGGAGCAAATGAACTCATTAGATTCATAATTTAAAAATTTTTTTTAATAATAAAAAAAAATCTGAAAACACCATCGAGTTTAAATGTATATCATACAGTTATGATATCCCGTCAATATTTTCTCTAAATCATTCAAATATTTTTGTAACTTTCATTATTTATTTGAAGGATATACATAAATAATTACAAAGACTTAATTACTAAATTAAGTTAAGCACTAAATTTATCATTTTGTTACAGCTATGTGCCAGTGATATGGATCACGGATTAAATAGCAGGCTCTTATATCACATAGTGGATGGTAATCCAGATAATGCTTTTACGATAAATCCACCTTACAGTGGCATTGTACGCACTAACATTGTTCTCGATCGTGAAATTCGAGAAAAGTATCGTTTAACCGTCATTGCGACCGATCAAGGCAATCCACAGTTGACTGGAACAGCAGCTCTAAGCATTCGAGTTATCGATATTAACGACAATCATCCTACATTTCCCGAGTATAAAATCATATCTGTACCTGAAGGTAAGTTTGTACGAGATTATTTTAGATAATATTTTCTGTTCTTTAACTGAGTATAGAAAACTAGATTTTAGATTTTTTTTTCTATAAATTAAGAAGTTTAGTCAATGTATAATGATTTTTTGTATTGAGAAAAAACATTGTACAATGTATTTATGGAATACCGAGAAATGAACATATAAATATTTTTTTATTTTAAGTCAAGTAAAAATATTTTTTAATTTTTATTGCACGAAATTTTGTAAAGGTTCCAGAAAGATTTTTTTAAACATTATAAGAAATATTTATTAAAAATTCTTAAATCATCTATGTAATCCAAGTGTAAACCTTGAGAAACTGCTATAGTAAGCCAAATATTTGTTTCATGTAGTTTAACACGGGAGGGTTGAAGCACGAAATTAAGACATTGCAATACAAAAATGTTGCAAATAATCTTAAAAACAACTACAATTCACCGATAAGGACTGTGCATTAATGAACTATTTATGCTACGGATAAGCGTGACTTTAGTGTAAATTTATGCCACGCAGGTCTATAAACTTACAAAATACAATAATAATTTTTGTTTCTGAATCCCCTCCAATAATCTGTCGATTACAAAAAGTCAAGATACACTGAGGGCTCTCCTATCCTCCTCCTCAGCAGCAACAAAAGCACGCTGCATTCAGCGCCTTCTGGTGTGCAGCGTATAACCGCCGGCAGGCCTTCTCCTTGGCCTGGCGAGCCAACTCTTTAACTGCGGCCTTGGTCCGGACGGCCCGCTCTTTGCGGTGGACCGCGCGCTGAACCTTGATCTTCGAGGTTTCGGCATGTTCGTGGCACCCGGGAAATCTCGTGCGGAATTCCTCCCACGCGAGGAACGCCGCGGCCTCGCCGGCCTTGGCGGCTTTGGAGCTCCGTCAGGATTGTTGAAGAAGCTCCTTCACCCGGGTCCACACTTCCGAGGCTGACTCTTCGCCCCGCTCTGCCTTGCAAGGAACGCGATCCTCTATCTTGAAGCTCTCTGCAGGCTGAGTCGGACGCTGCAGGCCGGAGCGGTCTGTTTGGCCTGCCGAGAGGAGATGCCACACCTGCGGCGACGTCCTCCTGCTGGAAAGCTGACTGTAGCAGTCCCGCGTGGAATCGCGGCTAGTAATAACTCTTTGCCACCCTTTTTAACGTTTTCTCTCAACGCTGCTTCGCAGGCACGACTGGCTTCCAGACGTCATCGTCATCCAGGGATGCGTCGATCAAGTCTTCGGGCCTATATGTCCTATAGTCGACCTCCCAGGTACTTCTATCTTAGGTAGTCAGCCGGACTGTCGCGAACCTTCTGGACCTGTTGCTCGTATCAGGCGTCCTAGATCCTTTCGGCCCAGGAGATCAGGACTTCATACTAGAATCTTATTTGTACATTTCGGTGTGTGCATCAGGAATATGATGCAGCTCCCCTTTTCTGTGTTCAACGATATATTCGTTTCCTTGTAATTCCAGAGCCCACCGAGCTATCCTTCTGGTGGGACTCACAAGGCTGCGGAGCCATTGAATGCTAGAGTGATCTGTAACCACTTCAAACTTATAGCCCTCGATATATAGTCGAAACTTATGAATGGTCCAAATCACGGCCAAACGCTCACACTCAGTGATACTGTAATTTCTTTCGGCCTATGTTAACATGTGGCTTGCAAATTCCAAGACGCTTTTTTCTCCTAATCTTTTGGAGAAGAACGGCTCAATTGTCTGTATCACTGGCATCAGTATGGAGCACAAACTGATTCAAAGTCTGGCCTTGATAAAATTGGAGCAATAGCAACCAAGGCTTTTACAGTTTCGAAAGCCAGCTGCTGCTCTTGTTTCCAATCATATCGACGGTCCTTGCACGTCAAGGCCGTGAGTGACTCGGCAACTGTTGTTAAGTTGCCGAGGCATTTCCTGTACCACAAGGCCATTCTGAAGAAGCGACGAAGTTACTTCAAATTTCGTGGTGCAGGAAAGTCAATGATCGGCTTGATCTTCTCCGGATCAGGTCGGAAACCGTCCCGGTTTACCAATACACCGAGTTATTTGACTTCGGTGCGACCAAACACGCTCTTTTCGCGGTTTATTGACAAATCAGGTACCTTTATGCGCTGCAGCACATACTCTAGTCACTTGGCGTGTTTTTCGAACGTCTTAGTGACGATAATTGTACCGTCCAAGTAGTTAAAGGCATAGAAATGGATCTTTACCCTGATCACCATGTTGATAAGACGTTCTAATTTTGCTCCAGCATAAGATAATCCATGCGGCATCCTGGTGAACTGGAATAGGTCCATTCCAGGAACGGTGAAAGCAGAGGAAGTTTGGGACTTATTCAACAGGATTTGATGGTAAGCTTGACTCAGATCCAGCGTTGAGATTTACCTTCCATTTTGTAACTTGCGGAAAATATAATTCATATTAGGTAATGGATAAGCATCCTCTTTCGATACAGCATTTACATTCCGGCAGTGAACGCAAAATCGAAAATTTCCGTTGACCTTGTGTACCATGACCACCGGGCTAGACCATCCGCTAGTCGAGGGTTCGATTACCCCCGTCTCCAGCACTTCATGTGCTTGCGCAAACATATCTTCTTTGCGCTTCTTGGAGATGGGCTGGTACTTTTGCTTGACTGGGGCTGCAACATACGTCAGTAGTGTGCTCTATCCTCGTTATGCATTCCAGTGGATGTTTCTTTCCAAGAATTCTCTCAACCACCTGGGCCAAGGTGTTGCGCTGATCTACTGAGATTTCTTCTACTCCAATAGAGGCCAAGTAAGCGATGTCTTTCGGGCTGTTGCTGGCCACTTCGAGATCAACGTATGTTCCTGTAGCGTTAAGCAGGATCATGGATCGCGCCGAATGTACGAATGAAATTCGCTCCAACGTAGCAGTCGATCTTACTATTTCCAACGATCGCCATCGAGAAACACATTTTCATACTATATGATTGTCTGATGATTATTTGCTTCTGCATGTGTGTCATGAATGCAGCATACACCACTAATGCTCGGAAATTCTCCACAGTGGCTGTGACCATCTCCAGTTACTGGGTCTGGCCGTTCTGTTTATCATCGGCCTCATAACTTTCTGTTTCCTCCTCCTCCGAGTCGTGGTTTATTCTAGAGGCGGTCTCTCGCCTTGTTGCCTCCAGGCGCTGGAGCACTTCGGCATCCGTGCGTAGAGCTCCGAGCGGATGATGTTCACTGTTCTTCTGAGCGCTACTTGCCCATGAGACGTCAAAGTCTCCGGTGCAGACTCTATCGATAAACAAATTTCGCAGGTTCACCCTTGTAACCCACACGGAGTGTTCATCTGCATTAAGAATCGCGAGAAAATCTTGATCGCTGTAGTCTCCCATCGACCACTTTACCATAAGATCCATTTTGTCGAACCTCAATCCCTTTGGCCACAACTCCAGAGAATTCAGGTACTTATCTACGTCTGCGGTTAAAGCACAGAGACACCAGTTCTCTACGCTTTCAGACGTTTTGATTTGAACTCTTTCTTTTGTTATTACTGGCAATGATAAGAAAAATACCAACCTTGTAATTATTATATGATAATTCCAAGTGTCGATTCCGAAGTACCTACACTTAAGTGTTTTCCAACAAGTAGACTACGTTGCCGATTGAGCCATTTTCCTTTAAGCATATAGAAAAAAAAAATTTTTACTTGCACTTGAGTTGACTACGCCCGTGTGCACTTTACATAAGTGTTAGTAGACACGCTCATTATAAAGTAACATAATTTAGAGTCGTGAACAGATTAAATTTACTCTACCGCAAAACACTCTGCGCTTCTGGATGATACTTCATCACCTTGTGTCAACCAGGACAATTTCGCAGCTATTCTAAGTCTGCGAGACTGTTTGGAGCCACACTCATACTCATACTTGCATTTTTTCCTTGAAAAACCCGAAGAATTAGAGAGCGAAAAAATTCGTTTCCTTTTTACGTCACCATTATCCGGCATCACGACAATAGCGAGGAAAATTCGACGAAAATATCGAAAACCGTTTTTGATTTTACCTGATCTCAAAAACGCCAAAAATTACCGGAATTATTGATTTCTTCTCGGACGCACCTATGCTACACTCACTTTTTGAAAAATTGTGATATAGCTTTTCGACGCGAGAATCAGAATATAAAATGACTTCGCGCGGTCCTAAGTTATATACAAAAATTATTAATAAAACGCTCTCTATATTCGATGCTACCAACCACTTTACCAAAATAAATGAAGGACTTGTCGTTCGCTCGTCGTTGAACACCTCGTTGGACCACTGCGAGCGTTACGCGTAAATGAACTCTACTTACACTTTCACGACCCGAACCACAGCTGAAAATAAAGGGGAAAAGGTCACGAAATAACAGCGCCAAATTTACAACAACAATAAAAACAACACTACATTCTTCGAACCCCCAACCCACTGTACAATGAATTTAATAAATTAATTTGAAAACAACTAAACAACTTGAAAACATAACCGTTATATCCGCCATCACGGCGATAAGTGACTTCTCTCTCTTGCGCGCTTTCTTTTCTCACTTGTCCAACACCTGCGCCATCTATACACACGATATTCTTCGATGATCTACTAAGGCCTCTAAGCATTTTCTAATAATCTTCTTTACAGTTGATCTATTACAAACAATCATAAAATCTTCTTAATACTGAAAAGAATTGCATCCATTCACTTTCTTGCAGTGGAGACGCGCCAGCATTAATATATTAAGCTGAGCGTCCCACTGCGCTCAGGCCCGGTAGAGAGAGACAGCTAGAGTAGTGCTTTCTCTCTCTCTCTCTCTCTCACTACGCGCTCTCCCACTTCAGCGCCGCGTGACGTCACAGCGCGCGCTCGAGTAGGCCGCCGCGGCTCAGTAATCATCGAGCCGTCGGCTAGCGCTCTTCCCTCTCTCTCATACTCGATTATATCTTCTCTCTCTCTCTCTCATGTGTTGGCTCCACTACTTTGTTACTCCCACCTCGTGTTCTCTGTCTCCCAGGAGATCTTACGCGCGCCGTCTCCTCGCGCTCGCGGTCCCACAATACACGCGCGTGCCCGGGAAAGAGTGTGTACGTGTATGTTGGTGTACGTGTGTGAGTGAGTGCGA
>JAPYZA010012438.1:0-12651 GCA_030522685.1 Eupelmus azureus | reverse complement strand
CGTCGCTGCAAAATCGCCACTCCGGACGTAAGAAGGAAGATAAGTAAGAGTGAGAAATAGCTGAGTGACTTGCAAAGGTATTTACTCACCGCTAGAGAGAGAGAGAGAGAGAGAGAGAGAGAGAGACAGATGTTGTCCTCTCTGTCAGAGCTGTTTTCAGGAGTTGCGGCGACGTGGTACCGCAATAATAGAGACTTCTGCAGGACATTCCGCAACTGGTACGGTGCCAACCATGGGTGCCAGCAGCGCCTTTTGCACGAGGGGAACGCGCGGACTCATGGTCTGGAGGAACCAGTCAGGGACTACTTAACGTGCCTGACTGCTATCATTAGACAGATAGAGCCTCCGATAAGTCTTGAGCGACAGCTGGACCTGCTGTATAGGAATCTGCGGCCAGAGATTCAGAGAATGGTCCGTAGGGCGGATTGTCGCAGCATGACTGCGTTATTGGACACCTCGGTTGAAGCCGAGTCGATCTTGGAGTCGGAGCGTACGTACCGACCTCCTCCGTCTCCAAAGTTGTGTCTCCTGCCAGAAATGGCGTATAAGGGGGAAAACGGGCGAACGCGAAGGTTGCAGCCGTAGAAAATGCCAAACCTCCTGCGACCAGCAAGGCAGCAGAGACTCCCGAGCAGTTGGTGAGTCGGATCGCCCAGCTTCTAGAAGAAAAGCTTAACAGCCTCGCTGTTAATACGCGGAGGTCACCGCCAGGATCTCCCAAGGCCGGAAAAAGGAAAGGAGGCAGAGGAGGAGCCTATCAGAAAGGTGGGCAAGGGCAGGGCCAGCAGAACCCTCCTGCAGGACAGCAGAACCCTCCTGGTGGTCAACAGGACCCTTCTGGATCTCAACAGACAAACCAGAGATCCAGCCGTTAGCAGGGCCAAGGGAGGAGGCCACCCTATAGGGCAAATGAACCAATTACTTGTCATGGGTGTGGCGAGTTGGGCTATAGGCGAGATTTCTGCCCTAAGTGCTTGGGAAACGGCCAAGGGGGGACGTAATTTCGGCAAACGTCCTCCCCGAGCAGAAACCGGCTGGAGAACCTCCAACTGATGGAGGAACGGTTGCTGCTGTAGAAGGGCCGAACCCTCCGGACTCTATGGAATTGGGAGCCGGAGATGAGCCCTTGGAGCCAGTCTCTGATCCCCGGCATGGCACTAGGTGGTGGCTAAGTTTGAACGTGGAGGGATTTAAGTTGACAGCTCTCTACGATACGGGAGCCACGTATACGGTCGTGGGACTCCAGATCGCCTCAGCCGCCGGTGTAAAGTTGATACCGAGTGATGGAAGCCGAACCAAGCTACCCGTGGGACAGTCTAGCGTTGTTTCGGGCTACGCCGACCTAACATTCGAGTTAGAAGGCATAAAGAAGTGTTTTCGGGTGTTTTTCCTGTCAATGATATAGATTGCTACCTACGAGTTAATACCATTAGGGCATTCGGGGCCATGCATGACCCGATCAACGATCGAATATTCGTCAGTGCCACTAAGACTTATGTCAATCTCGAATTAGCCGGCGTTAGTCTGAAAGATACCACTCACCTGGCGTCCATCGGCATTGAGGATATCTCCGAGGACCAACACAAGGTGTTGCTAGGTGTGGTCGAGCGGATCCTCGGAAAGGAAGATCCTCCCTTGGGGTGCACCACGTGGATAGACCACAAAATTGATGTATTGGGTGCCACTCCAGTAAAGCAGAGATGCTACCCCGTCTCGAAGAAGCGCGAAGAAGAAATGTATGCGCAGGTGCGAGAAATGCTCTAGACGGGGATTATCGAACCCTCGACCAGTAGGTGGTCGAGTCCGGTAGTCATGGTGCGCAAGGCAAATGGCAAATTGCGTTTTTGCGTAGACTACCGCAAGGTGAATGCGGTGTCGAGGGCAGATACCTATCTACTGCCAAACATGGACTCCATTCTCCGGAAGTTACAGAATGAGAAGTTCATCTCAACGCTGAATCTGAGTCATGCGTATCACCAGATCCCGTTGAAATTGGAGTCAAGGCCGATGTCCGTATTCACGGTCCCGGGAATGGGCCTATTCCAGTTTACGAGGATGCTCTATGGCTTGTGATTTGCTGGAGCGACCTTCCAGAGACTGATTGATACGGTGATTGGGATAGAGATGGAAACGTACGCCTTCAGATGATATCATCATCGTGACGAAAACGTTCGAGGAACATGTCCAGTGGCTGGAGCACGTGCTGAAGCGTATCAAAGAGGCGGGTTTGACCATAAACCGCGAGAAGAGTGTGTTTGGCCGCACTGAGGTGCGCTACCTCGGGGTTTTGGTCAATAGAAACGGTTTCCGTCCAGATCCGGAGAAAGTGAAGCCAGTGATTGAATTTCCGGCGCCACGAAACCTGAAGCAGCTTTGCCGGTTTTTGGGGATGGCTTCGTGGTACACGAAGTTCCTCAGCAACCTAGCTACGGTTGCTGAGCCCCTTACAGTCCTTACGCGCAAAGGACGTAAGTATGATTGGACCGATGAGCAGCAGACAGCTTTCGAAGCTGTGAAGGCTCTTGTCGCCTCAGCTCCCACCCTGGCGAGGCCAGATTTTGAGGCGCAATTCGTGCTCCATAACAACGACAGTGATACCGGCATTGGAGCCGTCCTTCTCCAAGAAATTGAGAGAGAAGGGCGTGTATTGGAGTTTGCCAGCCGCATTTTGACACAAGCTGAGAGAAATTACAGTGTCACTGAGCGAAAGTGTTTGGCTGTGATTTGGGCAATAAGGAAGTTTCGGCCATATATTGAGGGCTATTTCCTTAAGGTGGTCACCGATCACTCTAGCCCCCGGTGGATTCGCAGTATTCAGAGTCCCACTAGAAGATTGGCTAGATGGGCTCTAGAGTTACAAGGTCACGACTATGCGGTACAACACCGCAAAGGAGCCTTGCACCATGTGCCTGACGCTCTCTCCCGAATGTATGAGGAAGATTCGGGAGAGCTCGAGATAGGAGCCATCTCTTGGATGGAAAATACCAGGGATGAATGGTATGAGCAATGGCTGCGGAAGGTACAACTCCATCCGAACTAATACCCACGCTGGAAATATGTGGGAGGTCGGCTGTACAAGGGCCGACCCAACGAGCTTCTAGGAGCATCTGTAGGAGATGATGATGCCTGGAAGCTCGTTGTTCCTGCGGAGCAACGCCGGAAGATCCTGCAGGAGTGCCACGATGATCCTACTGCAGGAAACATGGGCAGGGAAAAGACCTACGACAGAGTAGCCCGTCTATATTATTGGCCCAGGTTTTTCGAGTCCGTGGGAGACTACGTGCGATCCTGCCCGATATGCCAACAGTGCAAAGTCGAGCAGCGCCCTCCATCTGGCTTAATGGGGGAAACATACGATCGAGAAACCCTGGCAAGTGGTAGCTGCAGACGTAACGGGACCCATGGTGAAGAGTATCCGTGGATTTGAATACGTGTTGGTATTTCAAGATCTCTTCACCAGATCGGTTAAGTCTGTCCCGTTGCGCAGAGCCGTTGCCAACGCAATCCTGAAGGAGTTTAAGGATAGCATCGTTCTCCGATTTGGAGCACCGGAGGTTTTCCTCACAGTCAACGGTCAGGAATTAAAGAACCAGACCGCGGATCAGTATCTGGAGGAGGCTGGGATCCGTCATTCCACCACACCGCCATACCATCCACAAGCCAATCCTGTAGAACGTGTGAATAAAACGTTAAAGACCAGGATTGTGGCGTTTGTTGAGGAAAACCACCGAAGTTGGGATGAGAAGTTACCAGAGTTGTGCTTCTCTCTCAACAACACGGTGCATAGTACCACCGTGCTGACACCATCAGTGTTGAATTATGGTCGTCAGCCCGTACTTCCTGGAGGCGAGAGACGCCAGCAAGACCGAGCTGCCAATGAGGAAGAAGAAAGAAAGGCAGCCGAAGCTTGGGCACGCAAGTTAGTAGATTTGCAACCTCTCCAGGAGCCCGCTGCTTCTCGTTCGGACGAGTAAAAGCAGCGACAAGCAGCGTATTATAACGCCAGAAGAAGGGATGTAATGTTCTCCGTCGGCGACTTAGTTTGGAGGAAAAATTGAGTAATGTCCTCGGCAGCACAAGTTATTTCGGCCAAGCTAGCGCCGGAATTCTCCGGGCCTCATGTGATTCTGAAGAAGCCCGGAAGTAACACATATACTTTACTGAGCGCCGACGGACAGGTGGATGACGCAATACATATCGGCCACTTGAAACCGTACATCCCTGGCGGAGATCCCGAGGATGATACAGTTCGGGAGGACGAGGAATCTCAACCACCGCGGGATACGAATGAGGCGACGAGCGACCCGCTAGTTATTTCGGGCGCGAAAGAAACCGGTGGTGACGCCGAGGCCTCTGCGAAGGCCGATGACGCAGATAGCAAGCGTGCGGGAGCTTTTGCGAGGGCTCAGGCTAGCGATGTACCGCGGAAACGGGGCCGTCCCCGGAAGAACACCGTGACCGTCGTCCGACAACCTCGAAAAGATTCTTCACCGATTGCCCCGGTCCAAGATGTCCCCAACCGACCGCGGGGAAGGCCGAAAGGATCGACGAAGAGGGTTGCACCGATGAATATGGGTGTCGTTTCACCCCGGCGTCCGCGAGCGATGACTAACCGAGCCAACTAGCGGCCAGCTCGCCAGAATGGTAACTCGACCCTTCCTTCTGTTTCAGATGGAGATGAATACCGGAGTCCCGGAGGAGGTGCTCCAGGCAATCCTGGCTACAGCGATGGCTAGGCTGCTGCAGTCAGTCCAGCCGGAGGAGGAGGAAGAAGTCTCTGGGGCTACAGAGACCCCTCCTTCATCTGTTCCCACCCTCCGCAGGCCGAACGGGCCGTCGCCCCGGCCGCGGAGACGTAAACGGGCGAAGAGGCCCAGGAAGGGCCAAATTACCTTTCACCTCCTGCTCCAGCCGAAGTATCGGCTTCCGCCGACTGGCAGCAGGTGGAGGAGTTCGTCCGGCATTCTTGCCGGAGTTTTAAAGCAGCAAAGGCCGCAGAAGATGGTGCATTCCTGGCGTGGGATAACTTTCACGCCAGCCACCGATGGGTCCGGGAGTATTCCGCATCCTGGGCTCTAAAGGTGGAAGTCCAGCGGCGTGTACAAGCCCCTGAGAAAGAGGTACGCGCCGCTGCCAAGGCGAAAGAGGAGGCCCGCAAGATCGAGGAGGAGGCCTGCCAGCGCCTCTACGCCGCGCGCCAGGAGGCGCTGAACGTCCGACGTCGCCTCTCCGCCGCTGAACAAGAGGCCCAGCGGGCCAGGGCAAGGGCGGCTTCAGCAGCCGCGATCCCCGCCCCCGCGTCTAACGCGGCGCCACCTACGGTGGCAGGGGCTACCGTAGAATCCCCGGTCAGTGCATCGCGAAGGCGGTGCTAAATGTGCGGCCGTCTGGGAGTAGCTGACCACAACCGTTGCGGAATGGCAGCGCCATAACCCCTCAGACCCGTAGTTCCGGCGGCGCAACTAGGATCTGAGGAGCGCCACCTCCGAAGAGGACTCGGACCAGCTCCCTGTTGGTGCGCCAGGAGCTCTTGGAGACCAGGGGCTGACTCCTCTCAGGATTTTATCTGTGATATGTGTCTGTGATGTCGAATAAAGCGTATTGTATTTTTGAATAACGATCGCTTGGTTATTTGCAGACCTTTTGTCCTGATTTTTTTTCCAGCAGTGATACCATGGTCCGTCGAAAAGTCGCGTCCTTTTAGGTATCGAGCACCCTATTCGTGACGAATATGTTGCGTCTGGTGGGGGAGTGTGACGGAACGCGATTTTGAATTTGAATTCTTTTCGCGCCACTCGATATTCGCGAGAGCGCCGACGTGACTGCGCGCGCCAAGTCTTGCGTACGCGACGTCGACGCGCGAACGCTGCTAAGCTCTCCTCTCTCCCCGCGTTACGGAATTAGCCGAACATAGACGAAGGCTTCCGAGAGAGAGAGAGAGAGAGAGAGAGAGAGAGAGAGAGAGAGAGAAAGCAAGAGAAAATAATATGGCGATAACGAACGCGCGCGCAAGATCGCTGTTTTTCTAGTCGCGACGTTTTGGAGATTTGTGTGAAAACCGACGTACGAGACCCAAGCCCAGCTGCCGAAGAGAGAATCCTGAGGGTCCGAGGAGATTATTCCGGCAGCTGAAACTTAGCGATGACTCGTAATATACGAGGTAACTCCGGCCGACTTTTTCGCGTCAAGGTATACGTGTGCGCGGGCACACGGCCGTCTACCTACGATGCTTCGCGATAGTTTTGCGCAGCTCCCCTTCACATCGGTGAAGGGTCGCAGCCACTGCACCTACCGTCGCGTTGCGTGTGTGAGTGTGTGACGCGTGCACTGCCTGCAGAGTGGCTGCAGTAACAGTGCAATATCGAGCGCGGTACATTGTGTGTGTGTGTGTGAGCGAGAGAAGGCCGCCGCGCGTGGAAAGTGTATTAGAGAGAGTGAGACAGAGTCTCCTGTCTCTCTCACTTTCGCGCGCGCTTTTCTTCGCGGACGGAGTTTTTCCTGCGAACCTACTCTCGTGGCGTGGGCGCGCCACCAGTTTTGTAACTGTGATTTTGTATCAATTAATAACAGAATATACTGCTCTTTGATTTTAAACTTAAACTCTCGTGTTCGCGTTTGATTCCGTATGTAGAACCTTGTCCTCCTAACGCCGAATACCGCCGCCTCCGCGGGCGCAACGGAATCCAGTTGCGCATACTGAGCACCGGCAGAGTCGACGAGAGATATCCGGGTGGTTTATAAGTACCACCGGTTGTATTCGGGGAATAATTTCTACCCCCGTTACATAACTGTAAAGTTAAAAATTTTTAGCCTTTCAAATTTTAATTTCTTTATAACATTGAAACACTTTTAACTTTCAATATTTTGATTTCACTTCAACATTAAATATTTTTAGTTTTTCAAGTGGCAATTTCACTGTAGCATTAAATATTTTACTCCCGACTCAACTGTAATGGCCACTTTTGTGCCTTGAAAAGCAGGCGAAATGTTGAATATCTCTCCCACTTTTGCGAAAAATAAAGTTTGCGGAAGTTTCAAGGCAGAAAAGTGGCCAGTATAGTTGAGTCGGGAGTAAAATGTTTATTGCTACAGTGTATATATATATATATATATATATATATATGGGTTATTTCAATACTTTTTTTAAGAAGTGCGGGCACGGGGTCTTCCGATTTTTCTTAAATTTTAGTATGTTGTTGTACTGCTAAACCCGAGCAACCTTTTTGATACGGCAGCCACCTTCGCGCCTTGGGGCCTCCTTCGGCTGCCGAATTCGGGCCGTTGTACGGTTGGAGCGTGGCGGCGAGTGCGGGCCGAAGTCGGCCAGCCGAACTGACATGTTTTCTTATCACGTTAAAAAACTGATCGCACAAAAATATTACCTCTATGAATAACCTCTATAAATATTTCTTCTGTGCTTTTTTGAGTTATTGGTGGTTTTTTAGTATTTTGTAGAACCTCTTTCTAAATATACATGTAAAGTATCTTAAAATTAGAGCCTAAAAAATCATAATATTGAAAAATAATTGTATAAAATTACAGTTACATTATTTCAGATGAAATGTTTTCCAAGAAAACCAAAAGAACATTAATTTCAAATGAAATTAATCAAAAAAGACGCCGTCGTGCAAAGAGTGAGTAAGATGCTGATTGTGCAATAAATGATTTTGCAATTAAATAAGAAAATTCCAGTGTTTCGGTTTTGAATAATAACCTTTGTGCAAATTTGTGTGAGCAAGAACAATTAGAACAATTAGAACTGTATGGAGGTAACAGTGGCAAACGTTTGTCTTCTGATGCGAAAGACATATCTCAGTTGATATTCGATGACGCTTACGATGACAGTAATAGTGAAGTAGAAAGTCTATCCAGTGACGAAGGTGACAATGCAGACGATGATTCGTTTTCTTCTCTAAAAAAGGATCATGATTTAAAAAGCCATATGTGTCCTGTTATAAAAGAGAAATTGCGAAATTGGGCCAATAAGTTCACAGTTTTACAAGCAATTATTACAGCTTTATTACTTATTTTAAAACCAGTTTTTCCGTGTCTTCCTTCACGTACTAAGAATTTGATAAAAACTGTAAATAGATTCACTATTTCTTCTTTTTGCCCAGAAAATGCAGCAGATAAATCAGAGTTTGCATACATAGGAATTGCCAAGCAACTACAAAGGATTATTAATCCCAAAATTCATGTTGATAAAGTTGTAAATTTACAGTTTAACGTTGATGGCTTACCGTTATTTAGATCTGGAGGACAAGAATTTTGGCCTATTTTAGAAAAAGTGAATTTCTGTTCAAATCTTTATGACGCATTTATTACAGCAGCTTTCAGTGGAACAGGAAAGCTATCATTATTAAATCGGTATTTTAAAAGATTTATCAACGAACTTAATACGTTATTGAAAGATGGAATTTTGATCGAATATGTTCACTTTATTATTACTGTAATGTGTTTCGTTTGTGATCG
The DNA here is from genome assembly GCA_030522685.1 of Eupelmus azureus. Classification (NCBI taxonomy): domain Eukaryota; kingdom Metazoa; phylum Arthropoda; class Insecta; order Hymenoptera; family Eupelmidae; genus Eupelmus; species Eupelmus azureus. The sequence continues at coordinate 4,179 of JAPYZA010012438.1, read as the reverse complement.
CCCAGCTCGATCGTTTGTAAAAAATATTACTGCACATACTGGATATTACGCTTGCGAGAGGTACGAATAAAAAGAATTTAGCTATCAAAAAAGTATGATTTTTCCTTATGTGACAGGGATCGAACGTGATGATGATTCTTTTCGCGCTAAAAGGAATGCTAAGCTTCATAAGGGCAACTCTCCATTACAAGCGATTGTACCAAAAATTGATATGATATTCAGTTTTCCGTTAGATTTAATACATCTCTGCTGTTTAGGTGTGATGAAAAAATTATTAGATTGTTGGTTGACGACAACTGTAGGAAAAATGATGAGCGGACAATGTGTAATGCAACTGACACAGCGTATTACCAATTTGTCTGGACAAATACCTGTTGAATTCCAACGTCAACTTCTTCAATCATTAGGACTCATTAGCAAATGGAAGGCAACTGAATTTCGTTTTTTCTTATTGTATTGTGGCCCAATGATACTAAACGATTTATTGCACACTGATCAGTATAATCATTTTTTATATTTTCACGTCGCATTAAGAATCCTGTGCAGTAGCAAATTCTGTAGAATTTTCCCATTACAAGCAAAAGATTATTTGAAAAGATTTGTTTTGAAATATGGAAAATTATACAAGTTAAAATTATTGGTTCTAAATGTACATTCCCTAATTCATTTACCAGATGACGTTATGTTTTTTTCTTGTTCACTAAATGAAATAACTGCTTTTCCATTCAAAAATCTGTTGGGACAAATTAAAAAAATTAATCATAGTGGGAGAAAGCCTCTGCAGCAATTATGCAATTGACTAAGTGAACAATTCTCAATACGTTCAGAAAAACCAACAATTCCCCCAGTATTTCAAATTTTAAAACAAAAAAAATATTCGTAAGAATGAAAAAGTAATAATGTCTTTTAAGTATAATAACTATACATATTGCACTAAAAACCCGACAATTGTGTATTACTCAAATCTGGAGGATTCATTTTAATCAACAAAATAAATGGTACAAAAAAATAAAATATATCTCTTTATGGGAAGAAAATAAGTATTTCGGTTAATATGTTTGAATATCCGACTAAATCATTAGATTTACAAATTTTTTCAGTTGCAGGAGAAACAACAGAAATAAAACAGGTTTTTTTAAAAGATATTGATATTAAAGCAGTATATAGGAGTGTATACGAATTAGTTCAAGACGTTAAACAAATTTATGTAATTCCTATGTTACATTAAAGTAGTTCAATAAACTTTAATTAAATTTCTAATAGTAGAAATGTCTGTAATCTTACTTTTCATAATTATCAAGGGGTTGTCGGAGCCATATGAAATGAGAATTGTTCCTGTATATCCAATATTTACACTTTGAAAACAAACAATTGGCAAGTATATTTTTAAAAATAATTTATTAACTCAAAGTAACAGTATTTTAATGCATTCACTATATTTCAGATAGCCTTTTTATCGCGATCTTTTCGTCCTCCTTCCCAATCTTTTGAATTTTTTATCACTTTGCTTATCACCTGAGGGAAGAGTTTTTCTTGAAAATTTTTCGCAAAAATGTTAGTAAGACATTCTAAAAACATTAATTTAAAATTCAGTTATAATGTTCCAAAAATAATATTAATATTAAATGAATTTTTATCGAAAACGTGAAAAACTTTTAATACTGAATAAAATTTTGTAGTACTAAAATTAATTTTTGCTGTTACTTCTTTCTGAGCAGTTGCCTCATTAAGAACAGCTTTTTTAAAGAAAGCTTTAAAAATCACAGTCATTGTGATTTCTAAATCAACATTTTCGGAGATTGATGATATAAAATATTTTTGCTAAAACGATTATTTGTAAAAAATGTATTATTGTTACTATTAAAGTGTAGTATATTTTTAAAACAGTTAAAAAAATTACCAAATCTGATACTATTGCTGATTTATTCTCTTTTATCATTTCCTCAAATTTTTTTAATTTATCTATGTCAAACAAAGGTAAGATCAGTTCATGTAATTTAGTTAGTTTATCAAGAGATACAATGTTTTCATTTTTTTTTAAACTTCTTTGTGATGAAACCAAAGTTTACAATTCGCTTAATTTAGTGGACACATCTACTGCTGCAAATTTTTCTTTATTTACTTTGGAGGATAAATGTTTTAATTTTGTTGCAACATCTTGTACATTTTTATCAACTTTTTCGACCGTTTCTGATATTTTATCCCATTTATCACTGATTTTTTTTGATTTTCATTAATTACATTTATAATATTAGTTAGCAGATCTATTCGCGATGAAAGAGTATTAATGGATAGCTTAATGTCTGTAAAAGAATAATTTAATTATTATCTATATTCATACTTTTTGCATGCTCTCTTAAAATTGATTACCTTCTAATTCAGACTTATTGATGATTATCATATCATTTTTTACTGCCGCTGATAATTGCAATTCATTGCTCAAGTCGCAACCAGAATCACTCATGACTAACTCAGCCGTATTGTTTTCAAAGCTCTGATTAAACCATCTATTAATCTCAAATAATTTTGGATTGGAAACGCCAATTACATTTGTTTCATCTTCAAGTATGATTTCAGTCTCTTTTTCACTTGGAATTTTCAATAATCCTATCTTTAAAAAAGAATTAATAAGAAAGTGCTACAAAGTATTCTTGAATTTATTGGTTTAGAGAATAGAGAGTGACTCGTGATTGGTTCGATCAAAAACGCGCAAATATTTCAATTTAAATCAATGATGCCCTCGTAGAAAATTAACCATAAGTTCTGGCCGCTTAACTAACTAGTGGGCAGAAATTTTAACGCTATATGCCCAGTTTGTTTAGCATAATCGGTCCAGAATATGGTAAAAATATGTCGAAAATATGGTGAATGTCAAAACAACGCAAGATTTATATTCTTAGGTTAAAAACATTGTTAAAAATATTGATAACTGATAATAATATAAAAAAATAAATAAATAAATAAATAAATAACAGCTTTTTAATTACTGCTTGAGTCCGAGAAGGTTGGAGCTACAGGTACAGATATATCGCTCACGTTTAGCAGAAGAAAATGCGTGGGCATAATTCTCTATCGCCCTCTCTCTCTCTCTCTCTCTCTCTCCCTTTTACACTCATATCTCACATCATATGATCGAATTTAACATAACCGTGAAGCCGGTTAGCAGATAGGTTAAGTTGAGTATGCAACAAGTGATTTAAAAAAGTTAATCAACAAATTCAAGAATGAATTAGAAAATTCAGTAAAGCTACAAGTGCTGTGAAAAAGTTAAAATTACCTTAAATTATGAAAATAGTATTAGAGATTAACAAGACTAACAATATTGGAAAGGTTAGAAATAAATTTATTTTTTGATCTATGCGAACCAAGGTGTAAGTTTAGAATACATTTATTTACGTATTCGCTTTTGTCAACGTTTCAGAGGGATTCAAAACCTCTCTTTTCAAGTCTATAACAAAAAAATTTTTACAAAAATATATAAAACCGCAATACAGAATATAAAATTTTTTAAAAGATAAAATTTAAGACGTATTATATTACAGACCTTAGGCGTGTAGTAAATAATGTGATGGCATATTATGTGTGAAATCTCAAAGAGATTTAGTCAAAATGTGAAACTATAAAATAAATTAAAATCTAAATTATAAACAATAGTAGGAAATTTTTTGCAAGGCGAGAACGTGAAACTGAAATGAAACTCACTTTCCACGGTCGCGAACAAAACCGCGGCTGGAGGCGATTTACATGATATGCTGTTGGTCGCATATCGGTCTCAGATGTTACTGATGATATTCAAATTTAATTTTGAAAATCAAGTCGCGATTTAATCCGAGAGCGTGGAAGTAAAGAGGGGGAAAGCGAAGAATAAGCTGGCTTGCTATAATAGCGTAGTATAAGTAACGGAGAGGTGGCACGATGTCTAAGCGCTATCTCTCCCGCAGCTAGGAGACAAATTAATGTTATGCCCGGTTTTGCAAACATGTTGAGCTAATGCTGAGGTGGAGGAACCATTTCTCATATCACGTATGTATCAGAACAGTCTTTATAATCGATCCTATACACAATAATGCAAACGTCACAATTATCAATCTTGTCTTTGCCTAATTTTATAAATTTGCTGAGATTATTAGAAGTTTTTGAAATGAGTGCAAAACATGAGTTATGTAAAGATTTATTAAT
>JAPYZA010012435.1:0-11932 GCA_030522685.1 Eupelmus azureus | reverse complement strand
TTTGCAAACTTAAACGCCCATTTGTTTTCAATAAAAAAGCTTAATTTTAAAAAACCTACCTTTATGCGTCTTATTAATAGAGATCTCGTGGTTGTCGTCCCTCTTCCAGCGAATGGTGGGCACGGGGCTACCGCTTGCTTTGCAGGTAAGCGTCACGTTGGCGCCCTCGCGAACTATAGCATCCGACGAACTCTGAGAATCGTCGATGTTAGGCGGTACTGGAACCGAACAAGCAAAGGAAATTCTATTACATAAATGCAAATCGAGCTATTTTTGATTTGTAATGGAAAGTTTTGTAAAGTTCAAAATTTACTAGTGACTTTGATCGTATTTTAAGATTCAAAATATTGGGACATTTTGATCTATGCATGGATGCACGTATGCGTGCATACAAGAGGGACATACAGATATTAACAAAGTTGATGCATAAATTGCAGGGCCCCATGTAACCGCATTAAACTATGTTATATTATTTTTCAAACGCTGCCAAATTAATGTATGAATAATATTTAAGAAGTGCCTTGTTTTCATAACTACGTAAATATTGTAAAATATAAATATAAACAAAAATTTATAGGACGAATTTAAATAAAAGCTTTCAATAAAAAAATCGTTTTCGTTCAATTTCCTATTTCAAAGCTCTGGAGTATCCTCTTTATGTTTTTATATTTATTTTTTCTGGTTTATATCTCTTACCAAATCCAAATCAAATTACATTAGCTCAGGGTAATACTTGTGGAAAGTAAAAACCTCTTATAATTATATCCTACTATAATTTAAACAACATATTAAGATCTTCTTCAAGATCTTTAAATATCCTCGTTACAATTTACAAGCTAAGATATCAAAACCGAATCACTCTACCCATTTCCATTACAAAAATAAAACTGAGGTGAGATAACTGTTTAGTTTGCGTAAAGTTGCGTGAGTTCACCCACCCATGCACATATATGTTATTATAATATTATGTCAAAGTTGAATTTATAAAGTGATTGTATGTCCGTATGGCTGAACACGCCATGTTTTTCTTTTAGACTTTCTTAAATAATATATTGTTAAAAATTATAACTCTAAAGGATAATTTTTATGTTTTAAAATAACTTATTTTTTAAAAAAGCACGTTTTAAATTTTTTTAATAATTGAATTTTATTCATACTTTTTAGTCATAATCAAATTATTATGAAATATTTAACTTTCATTGACAGATTTATTTTTTAATGATACCAGAAACACTCTTTAATTTATTAGTTCTTCATTTTTTCACCCTCGCGACTGTAGCTGTACCCTTTAAATACGGGATGATGATAAAATGGTTGTCATGTTCGTGTTCAATGACCCTGAAAATATCCTATAAATATTTTCATAAATTTTTTATTTTGTTACCCAGAAATTCTGCCCTTAAAATACAGGATGACATAAGATGGTTATCCAATGAGATTTTTACCATTCTGCAAAATTCCATTATTATTTATTGTTTAAAAGTGTGTTAAAATTAAATTGCAAGATCCTATTCCATTAAGAAACACGTTCAGTTGCTTTTTCTTAATCAGCATTTTCATAAGTTAATGTACTTACTCAGAAATTATAAAAAATGGCTTCATAAAAATCGTATCTTGACTTAAAATCATTTTATTTTAAAACTATGTTCTTATAAAATTTCAAACAATTAAATTCATCGGGTTACTTATTTCCGTAGAAACCATTCGATAACATTCTTGACACTGTGTATACTTTTTTATGCAATTTTGAATTAGAAAATAATTTTGCATTAATTAATTTTTAATTTTCCACTGCTAATTTGTTCATTCAATTAAAGGTACATTTACTGGAAACTAAATTTTCAATACATATATTATAAACAATATTATACTGTCACATTAATTTTAATGCAAATGTACGTATCAAAAATTTACCTTCCGCAGTACATGTGTTTTAAATGTAAAATATAACAGTGTATGTAAATAGCGATAGAATTGAAAAATTAAACAATTTTTTCACGTTGTGGTTCTTCAAAATTTATAATTACTCTTTTCTTTAATAAATATTACATCATATCTATCCTGTTAACTATATTTTATCTGATAATGTACATTTATTTGTTAAATATTGTATTTATCTCGTTTTCACAATTACAAATAAATATTAATAAATAAATATAAATAAATATCTTATACTTCATAAACAGTTAATTAACCGTTTAATAGATGTTTTAATAATGGTTTTAAATATATGTTCTATATAATAAGTCTATCAACTTATATTCTGTAGAAATATTTTTACATCTCATTAAATTATAATTATTAAAAAGAATTGTCTTTGTTTCACGCTAATACCTGCTAACTAAATACTACAAGATAACCCAGTGCTTAAACATACTCTTCCACACAGTATTCTATAATAACATACTGCTTACCATAAAGTAAAATTTTACAGAAAATCTATTTGAGAAAGCATAATATAAATAAAGTTTCTCACATTTTTTCTGTCCAATGTTTTCACATTAAATTAAATGTATATATTTATACTATAAGCGAAATCAATATTAGATTAAAGAAAACTAATGCCCAATTACATTAAATTTAAAATTAAATAAAATTTGTGTTACCATTACATAAATATTAAATTTATTAACAATTTAACAGTAAAACAAAATATGCATCTTAATGGAATCTAAGCTTCACTCGAACGTTAATCAAACGTCATAATTCCGCGGAACGCAGAAAAGTAAACGATCTCGTAAAATCCTTTTGAACGTAAAAACCAAAGTGCAAAAGCACCGTATCTTCGGAAAAAAGCAGAGCCGCAGACAGGCGGGGCGAGACAGTGAGACAAAGAGAAGTGGAATAGCGCGAAGGGGCTTGCCAGAGACGCAGGCGCTCGCACACATGTCATTACCCCGCCTCGTTCCCCTAGAGGAGAACTATGATGGAATTTGCATGTGAAAGCGCGGACGCCAGAGAGAGATCCGAACGCGCGCGAAAAAGAGAGATGCGCGGAACGAGGAAGACGAGCGGCATGCGCGAGCGTGGAAAAGTCGAGCTGGATGCCGACGTCGCGAGAAGGTGCTAAGATGCGCAAGGAGCTGCAGGAATTGCGAGGGTAAAAGTGATGCGCTATTCGTGTGCGATGGCATTCTTTGGATTTTTTTGTGTTTTGTTTTTTGAACGTCTTGAGAATCTGATTTGAAATTTTAGGATGAAGAAAATTAATTGGTACTTGAGAGCAAATGGAGATATACTTTTTGCAATGATTGAAAAAGTAGGATTTCCATAATTAGTTTTTTGTTTAGTTATACTTGTTATAAGTGTTTAATTATTTATACTTTATAAATATTTCTTCTTGAAATGAACTGGCTGATGGTAACCATATAAATCGACAGGTAGGAAATAACCACGTCAATCTAATCTTCGCAAAATTTATTAGACAATTTTATCGTGACGGCAAATCACTTCATCGTTAATAACAATAATACATGTCAATCTTATGCACAAGGTTCAATACTCTAATTATATCCACAAATTTTCACTGTCGCAAGTAAATAATTTCAAAGCTTCCTAAATAGACTCTCGCGAAGGACAGCAAACGAAGCATCTTTTATTCACATCAATCGACAACCTGACACCTGCATTAATTACGTTAGCTCCAGTACTGGAAAAAACACTCTATTATAAGGCAACAATAATAGCTGTCAGCGCGGCAGAGTCGCTCGCACGAAATTAATCGGCGAGCCGCGTAGCAAATCAGTAATGCGTCAATACTCGAAACGATGCGTATAAATTGAAATCGATAGCCCTGCGCGCTCTCCCGCCTATATAGTTCCTCGTATTAGGGAGCTTGTCAAGCAAATGAAAGGCCAGACGACAGGGCCGGCTCGCGGAGCGCCGTATTAGAGAAAATCAGTCGGACAACTGACAGGTGTCCGGCCGGTTCTCCGTTAATACGTCCATCTCCGACGGCGAGTCGGCGGCGCGGGGCTCGAAAAACGGAGGAAAAAATTATTCCGCGCGCAAGCCGGACATTGACGCCTGACGCCGCGCATTTATTTGCGGAGCGAGCAGCTTTTTTCCGAAGGATGTGATTCTGCCGAATCTTGTAGCTGCAGTGATGGTATATATATACGTCTGACAGGTGAGCGTCGGGATCAAGGATTTTAGCTTGGCGGAGCGTGGACTTTATGTTTTGTTTCTCTTTTAGCGATCAAGGCGGGCTTTTCTTTTGATGGGTGGGAGTAACTGACGTGATGAGAAAAGAACAATTTTTGCAATTAATTAATTCTGTGTGGATCGGTGAGCAAGCGATTTTTAATTAATCTGATTGACGCAGGGGATGTTTTCTGTTTGATATACAATTATGTTAGCTTAACCTTCTTTTCATTTAGGATTACCTGAGGCAAATTTGATAGAAAAATCATCTTTATAGATTTTATATATTGTATTATATTTAATAAAATTTTCTTACGTAAATTGATTATCTAAATTGATTTTTTGAAGGAAACCCCATATTTGAAGCAAAGCTTATACACAAGAATTTTATAATTATCTTTCATTCCTACCTTAACGATAATGGCCATTTATTTCCCCAAAAAAGCGCATATAAAGTGGCATATCATTCTCGAAAATCTCGAGGGGGGGGGGGGGGGAATAATGGTCCATTATTTCCCTCCTCAGTCACTATTTCTCTAGTAGCAGTTATTATTTTCCTCTTAACATTTTTATTAGAAAATTAGAAAAAATTATTGAAAAAATGAAATAAAAACAAATAAGTGGCCACAATTAAGGTGGGAATAAAGTACTACATGGATCTCGAGAGTAAAGTCAATTATTAAGGAAATTTCCTTGGGTAATTATTGCCTTGGCAGCAAACTACCTTCGGGAATAATGTATAACTTTCCTCTCTTGATGCATAATGTACTATTATTTCAGAATATAATCTCAATGATATGAGTACGGCTTGAAATAAAATATGCATAGGTATCGATAGCAAATAGGTAAAGTATTTGTCGCAAAAGCGAAAAATATTAGGTTTATTTCTCAGCGAGTATGTCAAACTGTGTTTTTGTTGCAAATCCTCCTCTTATTATATATTTTTCATTAATTTATCAAATTAAAATTGGTAATAGCAGTGTTAGAATACTTGCATAAAAACTGAGCAATAACCTTTGCATTTTCACTTTTGCCTACTACATCGAATTCATAAAGAAACACAAAATAAATAAAAAAAATTTAACCCAATCCAAAAGATTTTTTAAAAATCAACCTATACCTACACATGACACTCGCCGATCGAGCTCGCTTCTCCACTACCACCACCTCACACAAACGATCGTCGCACTCACAAACCTTCCCTCGTGCGTCACCAGGGATCGATGTCTTCATCCTGCGCAATTTGCTCTCGCCGACTCGTTACTCCCACCCACAAACGCGCGCAACGAAGGAATTGCTCGTTTTGCCGGGCTCTTGGGCAAACATCGCGTGAATTACCGCGCGCCCATCTACTCGCGTAATAGTTGCGAGCATATAATGCGTCTCCCTCCTCTCTCTGTGCGTATATGCTCATATGAACGAGCGGCATCAGTCCCCCCTAATATCGCGACTCGGCTCTTATACGGCGACTCGCCTTTTACTCCTGCACAGCGTAGCAGTCGGTAATATTCCAGGCTCGGGGTGAAAGAGGTGGAAAGCTGCTCACCGCGTCGGGGATGCGCTAGAGTCGGCGGGCAACTAATTAGTCAAGATTAATTTGCGCCGTTTGTTTTGCCTTCTTTCCGCGCGCTTGGATATTCTTTATTGAAATCCGGTGCTGGGTAATTTCAGATGGAGATGGGAAGGTGAGGCGCCTCTTAGGTTGTCGATGGGAGGAGAGCTGTCTTGGTAATTTTGAAGTCTTTAAGGAAATATTAATTGGAAAATATGACTGTTTGAACAAAATGACGTGTAAAAATGAATGTATTGACTCGTTAGTATGAATAGTACTTTTATTAAAGTGCATTGACAAAAATAAACACTGCATTGTTTACGAGCGAGATTACAAAGATGCTCCGATTATTAATAAAAATTATGTGATAGAACATTATTTTACAAAATCACATAGTCTGTGAAATTTTCAAGGAAAGCTGAATTACTTATTTTACTAACTTGATATTACCGTTAAGCTGATTTTACAATAAATTTAACTATTCACTTTATACTTTACAAGGCTTTTGACATTATTATAGACTGAATATTTAACGACCTCAGTGAACCAATTTTCTAAATAATATTTCATTTTCGCTGTCGTTTCGGAAGGTTGACAAGACCCCTTTTCAAGAATAGACGAATACAAAAGAAAAAGAAAAAATGTTACTCTCCACCGTAGAAAATCAAAAGAGTGTAGATAACTTTTTGGAGGGATGGGTTAGCGTATATAGTTAAATCTAGTATGATAAAATCGCTCTGTCTTATTTTACGTTTAATTAATTTCCTGCTAAAAAGAAAGTGTAAAGGGGACTACAATCTTACTATATTTATCTATGAAATCTTAATTAATACTTCTTGTATATCATCAAGTCCACAAAAAATTTTGCTTGGTGTCATACTTAAAATGTGTCTCAAAAAGAATAACAAAATTTGTCAAAAATTAAAAACTAATCTCACTCTTAAAAGAATGAATCAAAACTCTTCAAAAAAATCGACACAGACTTGTCAGTCCATGTCGATTTTTTTGAAGAGCATCGATTAATTTTGAAAAGTTCTAATTTATTTTTTAAATCTCGCTATACCTAAAATCCAGCCACGAGACGCAGCAACAGCCGACAAAGGCAAGCCCAGACAACACAGAGCGAAAGCAAGAGTGTAGGGAAAGACAGAGGAGGCAGGCATCGTATGAATTACCGCAGGTGTTCTCCGATATCCTGCATTAATGCTAATGCAGGGGTGTTGCCGAATTGTTCAGCGAGAACGCAGATTGAACGGAGCTTTCCGCGCGCGTGGCTGGCCCCCCCATCCGCCTGTTATACTGCAGGCGCGCGGACTGTTAATGCATTATTCAGGTGGAACGCCGCCTGTTGTGCTACGCCGTGTCGCGCGTTACAACGCAAGATGGCACGAATAAAACCGCTGTCATCGAACGAATTACGTGCGCGAGCTGGCAGACGTAGCGCGGAGAAGCCATCAGAGGCTGCCGTTGACACTAGCGTCGACGTTGGCGCTCCCTTCAGCTTCCTTTTCGCACGCGGGGCTGCATGTATGTATGCAATAGGCGCGCGACCGAGGCGAGCTTGTATATACGGAGAGCGCGGAAATGGGGAAATAAGGAACGGAATATTCGATATTCAGATAAGGCTGCGAGCTGAGGCACGCCGGCTTCTCGGCTCGATTCGATAGCCGATTTATTTTTGAGGCCGGGGTAGATGGGGAGTGTGTATCTTGCGGACTTTTTTTAGGTGGCTGGATAATTTGGATTTAAATAGGGTTTGTGGGTGATGAAGGTAAGTTTGATCAAGCGTTTTGATTTGAATGCTGTTATATCAAATTCGTCGAAGTAACTCTGGGTTGTAATAAGATGGAAATTTGTTTAAAAAATATTGATACAAAACAGATAGGATAAATAATTCTGGATCACTTCTTAACTTTATTTTGCAGTAAATTTAGAATAATTGTCGAAATCTTCATTAACTTGTTTTATGAATGTGATTTACTATAGTTACTTAGTCAGTTAAAAATTGAGTGATATAGACTCATGAAAAAAACTTAAGTAATTATATATGTTTAGAATAAACATATTTTATACTAGTGGTAAATTATGTAAGATGTATCGAATACCACCGCTTGGTCTATTAATTTAGTGTTATATCATACAAGCAAAACCATAAAGTCAAATTCATACATGGAAAGAAATATTATCTATTAAATGTTACAAGAATCATACGTGAAAATTAGCATAAATTTATCAAAATTTGTCGAGTCAAAAAGTAAAGCGAAAATTTATAATAAAAAGATGTCTTTATCTATATTTTTCTAAATTACTTATTTTGAATAATTAATTTGAATAATTATTAATTTCTTAAATTACGAAATTCATTGGGTTTTTTACTATGAATTGCATACAAGCTCTACATGATGTTATAATGCACGATGTAATATATTATAATATCGATTTTCAGATTATTATCCGACAAAAACAATTTTTTTTTTAAAAATCAAAAAATTAGTTTAGTTTAATTCAGCGATATCTATTAATGTTTGTTTCAAATAAATTTTAGCATATTATTTAATAGTATTTTATACATAAAATTAAAAAATTTAATAGATTTTCTTTGAATTATTAATAAAAGTCTTTTAATAATAATAGCTTTAAAATTCACTGTCAGTCAATTTTGTATTGATTTCCGTAATCTTTAATAGGCCATATCTTTCTGTGTATAAATAACTAAAATTTTAACAGGAAATGAAATCTGCTATTTTGAGATAATTATTCATTGATTCAATATAAGAATTAAAAAAAGACTATTGATCACTAGGCGAACGATTCATTTATTAATTATTTTATCAACGTTTCGGACGCTTTTTTACTTCCATGGCTATAAAAAAAATAAGCAGGAAACATTCATAATATAAAAATTCATAAAACAAAACTTTAAAGTAATCATATAAAAAATAAATCCATCAGTCATAATATATTTCATTACCAATTTAATAATAAACGATGAGTCAACGTGGCTTTACATCCCTAAAAAGTACTATCGAATTCACGTGCAATTTATTTGCTAACCAAACTTATCAGTTCAAAATTTTGTGATTAATAGTTATAGTAAAATTTGATACAATAAAAAAATTTCGTACTATTTTAAGCTTTATTAAAGTGGTTCGTTCATCTTTAGGTTTGAAATCAATAATCTACCCTTTTCTCGTCTAATTGAGATTTTTTCCCTCTACTTCTCGGAAACTTGTATTGGAATATTCAATATTTTAATAAGTGAATCTTTTGATTCTCAACGTTAAGCTCAGTCAGTCACTTAGCGCGGATGTTCAGTTATATAATGATAATTTGATCAAATTAGTCAGAATTGAATTCTTTAGCACTTTCCCATTTTACTCTATTTTTTTCTTTACAAAATCTATTGCTTCCCTCAATCTACCTACATTGATCTCCTCAGATTTCCTGTCTACGAACAAACAATGCCTGTTTCTGGGATGCATTTAAAAGGGACTTTGTATCCTACTTTAAAGGCCCGGGATCCTGACATGTCCCTTTTTCGGACTTCTGTCTAGATTTCTCAATCTGCCGATCTGCTGTAAATACAATTATTCAAACAAACAACCTTCGAAACACTCAGCGGATATACGCACGCATGTTTGTCTATGGTTACTTTTTACAGGATACAAGGAACAAAGTTAGAATTGACTACAAAATGATGATTTTTATTTTTAGGAAATACTTATCTTTTATTTTATTTAAAAGATCTAATTTCCCGTAACTTTAAGCTAGTTACTTCAAAGTTTCATGTCATTTCTTATAGTTTAAGAGACCAATGAACGCGCGACAAATATTGGTGCATTCAAATGAGTCACAATCAAGTCCTTGCCAAGAAAAAAGTACTAAACTCCAATATGTAATGAGACGTTAAACCATCGATCGATCTCCCCCTCGTTCGTTTCCTTTTTTCTTTTGCCTCCACTTTCCGTTCATCTACCTTCTTTATACCTCTGTCTGGCTTCGCATGGAAAAATCTTCGATTCCTAATTGGCCACTTCAGAGGGAAGACATGGAAATGAGAAAAAATGGTGGCAGGGAGGAAGAGAAGTCAAAGGAGTACCGTTTGAGTTTCTTGATGAATACGTGGTAGCATTTTCCTCTTCGTGGAATCAAATACCATGCAGAAATTTCAAGAAACGAAATATTTTCAACGAGAAAGGATTTTTTTTTTAAAGATGATACGTAGTTATTTTCAAAGGTATAACTAAAATTTTAATTTTATGGATAAATTTATATATTTTTGCGCAAAAGATTTTAATAAAATTAATTTTCAAAAACGAAAATTTGGGAACTCAGAAGACAAAGAGACCATTTTTACAGGTTTGAGTTACAGTGTTATTAATTTTTCAGATAAATAATGTAGAAAATAGTACATAATCCAAAGGAAAATAAATTTGTAATATTACAATTTCAGAAATAACAAACTTTTTTTAAAAAGAAAAAAGTCATTTTTTAAAATTAACTTGTGTTTATATTCAGAGATTCCTCAATATCATTTTTCGTTTGAAAAATAAATTATGTTAATCAAAAACAGAAATATTAGTAATTATAATTTAATGATTACATAACTTATTCATAATTTTATATTTATAATTAGTAAAAATGTATGTACCATTAAGCAAAATTATGAGGTGAACAAATAAATGCATTAAAATATTTGATTTATTCTTTATCGAATAACCGTATTCATTTCAGTTTTAAGGATCTACTGTTTAATAAAAATCATCATTGCGTACATCTGTTACAAGTGTTTATATTTTATTAATTGCAATTACAATTAAAATGACTCTTCAAATATCCAAAATAAAAATATCCCAACATCTCAATTATTTCCACAAACGCCAACCCAACCGTATTATATTCCTCTAACTTGATTCTTCTCAACAGTCTCATTACAGGCATCCGATCCCAGCGAACAATGAAGCAGGCCAAGAGGATTTTCAAAAACTCCCCAGACGCGTAATACCCCTGGCTAGAATTCGCAGGTAAGAAATATACATTTCGCCGCGCTGACGCACTCGCGTATTATCTGTCTTGTCTTCTTCCGCTCTATTTTCCGCGTCTACTTACGCACTCTCGCTAAAGCCGGGAGAGAGAGAGAGAGGAGAGCAAGGGGTGAGTCAGAGCTGACTGGCACTGACAGGCCTCGTCTGGGCTTATTTTAGAAACACTATTTGCAGTGCGATCCTTGCGGCTGACAGTTCATCGGGTCTTACGAAACGCGCGGATGTGCGCGCTTTATAGCTTTGCAGGCATCCTGCGAATGAAAAAAAAAAAAAAAACGACGAGATTTTTATGCGCCCGTCTTTTTCCAGCGGGAGCTCGGTTAACGTTGAAGTAGGCGGAAGAATTTGTTGAAAAAGAAAAGTCGTTAGCGACTTTTTTGATATGGAAAATATAATTAAACCGATGAGGTGTAGTGGATTTTGACCGGAGAACTGTTTGTGCGGTTTGCTGGATGAACCAGTTGGATGTTGTTATGATTATAATTCAGGCAGATGAGAATTGTTTGTGTTTACATACTGGGTTGCATGCTAAAATATTCATGATTTACATACTACAATAATCATAATTTATATAGTCGGATTTAGTATAGTCCGTCAAACATGTAATAATTAAAATATTAAACTATTTTATTTATCTCATAATTGCCTTCTTTTGAAAATTATTAATAATTTACTCTTTTGAAACAGAAGACTATTATACAATAGTAATTTCGGAGCATTACATAAATTTAATGACAATCAAAACATTCTGATTTATTAAAAACTTCAAAAAGTTAATGTAGTTATTTTTACAAAGTTTCAGAGCGCTTTTAAAAGTTTAAATTAAAAATTTAAGAAAATTTTACACTCTCAAAAAGCAAACTTTATTTTCTACTTGTTTAAAGCTTCAAGTTAATTCATTTGAAAATCTCCTCTTAAAACCTTCCAAGAAAAATGAGAAGGAATCTTCCACCCTCGCCCACTTATCCATCGCAACATTATAATTATTAACCATTCGCAACCCAACGAAAGCATCCCTCCACATTTTCTCCAAAATTAACAAGCACTCCCAGCCATTTCCTTTCCTCTCAAATTACCTTCAATAAGCAAAGTCCCCAGCGGAAAAGGGTCAGTAGAGTCGGCCATTCATCATCGAGGATATCAGCGCGCGAGCGAGATCCTTTGCACCGTATGCATACACCCTGCAGTGCGT
>JAPYZA010012418.1:0-18447 GCA_030522685.1 Eupelmus azureus | reverse complement strand
GCTCGAGTTGCAGTTCGCACTACAGAAGGCCGTGTCGGGGCCCTAGGAGCGATATTACAGGCGGCGCCTGGAGATTCATCATACGCCTTTTTCCAATTACACCTCTTCAGCATTGTTTCTCGAGTCCTCCGCCTCCTCCCAATTATTCTCCACTCCTTTGCCAGCGCGCCGGCCTGGCCCCCCACTTCCGCGAGCGCGCGCGAATTCGCTCTCTCGTGGCGGCGGCGGCGGCGGCGGGCGGCTCCAGCTATTGATCGGAGGCCAAGCGGGGTCAGAGAGAGAGGGAGCGCTGGACGTGCATCGGTGCGCGCGCGCGCGCTGTGTGCCTGTGTGGGAGTGTGTAGCTGAGGAGATGCGCGCACGTGCTTAGAGGGCACGCTTTTTAGAGGGATATGCGCGCCTGTGTGGGAGAGGGAATTGCGATGGGATTTCGATGGGTGACCCGATCGAGTTTACGGCCCGGGGGAGGAGAGCGGCTCGGGATGATTTTTGAGGGGATGTAAGATTTGATGGATCGCCGAGAGTGATTTTCGGATGGGATTTTTGAGTTTTGCGCTTTGCGTTGGGTTTTTTTGGTTTTGAGGTGGAAATGAATATGGTGGGAATTTTAGGTTATGACGGTGTCGATCGAAGGCTGAAAGTTTAAATTAATCGAGCCTAGTTAAAAAAAAGTCTCGTAAAATCTCGTCAATCGCATAACTAGTATTACGAAGCTTTATCGAGATACACGCTCAAATTTTTCACACGAAACACAAGTTCTACTTTTTTTTTAGCACGAGCGAATGAGAGAACACGTTACCTTTCTCCCCCAACATTTGGTTAGCACGTACACCTACTTCCATAATGAAAATACTTTTATCGAATATTTCGCGACACTCCCTCTATCCTTGATTCGCCAACTTAATGAAAACAATTTCCCAGTCCGCGAAAAAATTCAGCGACGCAATAAAAGCGTGATTTTTTTAACACCGCCCGCCAAAAACTTAAAGTCCAAACATCCGGGCTGCACTACATTACCCCCCTCCCCAGCAGCTCCATAGAAGCCAGCTACATAAACGCACCCGGAGCTCTCTCGAAGAGAGAGAGAGAGAGAGAGAGCCACCTACGCGGCCGCGAAACTCTCGCAGCGCTGTGCCCGGCTATTATGTAGACCGGAGAGCCGAGGCGCAACCGCGAACTGCTAGGAATAGCGCGATAGGCATCCGGTCCGTTAAGCGGCCGAAAACGCGCGCTCCGTAAATGTATTCATGTCCGTGCTCTCGCGCGCAAAAAAAAAGAGGCCGCCATGCATATGTTTGCGAATTAAAAAGGAGCTGCAGCGGCCTATTTCGCCTCTGTGTACAGGTGTGCGTACGGCTTCTGCTACTGGAATGGCTCCCCCCCCCCCCTCGTTAGGTGGAACCGAGCCATTTTTTATGAAAATCGAGAGCCAGCTGCTCGTTTCGGTCGGCGCGAAAATTTTATTTTTACGAGACGCTTTAATTACGAGATGGGGCTGCGCTTCTTGAGTGCTGTTTTGTTTTCTGGGGAAAGTAGTTTAATGCGAATGTATAAATTGTAAATTATAAATTTGAATAATGCTGTAAGTAGTATCGTGGAATTTCTAAGTGTGGGTCAAGTGAATGGAATAGGAATATTATAAGTTGTGCGAGTGCTTATTATTAAGCGATAACCAATTTAAGCGATTGTATAACTTTCCTAGAGAGAGCTATGAATATAATATATGAGCATCGTCCTCCTGGGAAGTATAGCGTGGCATAAAATATTTAATTTAAGATCGATAATTTGAGTAGATAGGCTTATTAAAAGTTAAATAAAACAGTTTTAAATTTAATATTAATGAAGCGGCCAAAGTAGTTCAATTGCAATGTAATTTATTTATTTTAAATGTACCTATAGAATGTAACAATTTATAATTTTAACATAACACATAAAAGAAGTAATTACCAACTAGCAGCACATAAATATCAGAATAAGCGCTGTAGGTTATACGACCGAATTATCAGCTGTTATCTGAACGTGTGCTAAACTACGTCTACGACAGCTCTTTTATCACGCAAAGTAAAATAGAAAAAGCTAATTTTCCGGTTCGATGCAAATTTTTTGATGTGTCAGAAGAGTGAAAAAAGTGTTTGCTTTGAAAATGACTGTAAACATTTTATAATCTTCTGACTCGGCAGGCCGCACTTTGCGCCTGTTTTTCCCCCGTTTACTTTGCATGCACGTAATTTTTATCGAAAGAACGAGAGGGAGGGAGGGAGAGCAAGGCTGAGTGGCTGAGTGGGAGAGATTAAAACACTTAAGCGCTTTACTGTTTCTCTGCAAATTTATGTATGAATTGCATTTTCCCGCAAAAAAGCAGCTGTTATTTCGTATCAGTATTTCATTAAATACGCTGCTTGAAATGATTTATTGTAGCGTATGCGATTTGGCGCACTATCGAGTGCGCCTATGTATATATTTGTCCGGCATTTCATGGCGTAAGGAAAGTTTGAATCCGTTCGAGCGGACGTGAAGCGAGCATCGGTCACTTACCTCGTTGGTATTCCATCGATGCCTTTGCGTAGGAAAGTGCTCCGCGCGGGGCAAAGTCTCCAAATTTTCCGGCAGCTTGATCGGATCTCCGTCTGAGCGTGGACATAAAACAGAAAAGAAACAAGATTACTTAGAAAAGAGCGCAGGCAAGAATCTCTTGGTGCTTCAAAAATGGAATTATAAAGTAAAGTATGTGCTTTGTTCATTTTTTCTTTTTTATCATTTGCTTTTTTTCGCAACACTTTGTTTGACTTTGAGGTTCATAAATTCGAAAAAAAAAAAAATAGCTGTGACTGCGCGGCAAAATAAACGGCGGGCGCGATTAAAATTCATAGAGATCACAATCGTTTTCCTCGTGGACAACCGCGGATAATTTTTATGGCATTTTTCAGTGTCATAGAATTATCTTCAATTTTACGGTCATTTTTACATGTTTTCTTTCGGATTAGCAATGGTAATGAAGTTGCGAAAAAAATTACCATATGAAAAACATGTACTCGGCAATCCAAAGTATTTAAAGTATTTTCGCTATGCAAATTTTCATAAGATTATCACGGCAAACTTATATTACAAGCTCGAAACATCTTTCAAATAAAATTAGTTTAACCTAAAAAACAAGTTATTTAAACCAGTTCACAATTCATTCGATTAACGCAGAAATCTAAGCGCCCGACGCAAATATATTCAAGGCAAAAAAAAACTTGCTTTTAGAAGTTTTAGAGAAACCGTTTTTCCCCACCGTCTCCCACGAAGCAATTCATAAAGCGGACTTTTTAAAGTAATTCCTTCCATTCGTATTATCTTATTCCTTTATACACATGCATGCATACAGCGCGCACGCAAACTTTATTTCAAATTCAGCCACTCGTGTATGTGTATTCTCTCATACGTGCGCGCATAAAAGTAATGCATTCGGAAACGTCGCGAGAAAGGAAGGGAGAGAGGGAGAAGAAAAGGAAGGGGGGAAACCTTGAACCAATTGTCGACTTTCAAAACTGACGTTTCCGTATCTCCAAAAACTCCGTTTTCGAATAAACAGAAACGATAAAAACTCGATCGCGGCTGGATAAAGTTTGAGAGCCACGTCGCCGGTTAATAAGCGACGAGAATTTTCGGAGCGCCGTTCGCTGAGAAATCCGCGGACTTGGGGGGAGGGATTATACCCACGGCTCGCGATAAACTCGGGCCTGACCCTGTTCCATAACAAAAGCCGGCGATCTTCGCGATCGGGAGAATTCGCCTTCCGCGGCGAACAATGTCGCTCGCCAGTCGTTATAATGACCGAGCTGCGAGAGCTTTTCTTCTGCGCGGCTGATTTTTTTGTCTTTTGCCGTAATTTTTGTACAAATGCGCTGGAATTATGCGGAGCGAGATGGCACTGGAGGCGCGCTTGGGCCGTTAAATATCGGTATTTCTTCGAGCGGAGGAAGAAAAGGGGGCGGAAATATTGTCGCTCATCGGCTGGGTTTGAAATGGTATTCGAACGGATTTTTATGCGGTCATACTTTTCAATCGATGCATGCGTTTTCTCTGTTTTTGTAATCTTAGTAGTCGGGCAGTTGCAAAAGTTAACGTTTTACCTGTTAATTGTTGGTAATAGCACGTGGTCTTGTTTGTAGTTTACATGGTCTAGTTAACAGACACACGCCTATTAAAGTTTCCAACCGTGACATTTAAGGGTAACTACAGGAACTAGCGTCGCTTCAACTCTGACACTTGAATAACTGAGAGCAACATTAAACCCCTACTACAATTGATGTATGCATTATACGATCAAAGAATTTGGAGATTAACCCGTTAAAAAGATACCGAACGATCCGCATTAGAAAAGCAGCGAGCAACTCTGGAAATTGAATTCCGCAATACAGCCGTAGCTCAAAAAAGCGATCTCCCCAGCTCGGAAAGAGTCGCAGAATCCGAAGAAGCTCCAAGTCACTCGGCCCGCGACCGTAAACACTTAGCCCATTATCAATTCAAATGAGCGAAAAACAAAGGTCTCCTCCCTTCCGCGTATAAATTTGCATGCACGTGAGGGAATCGACGTAGCGCGAGAGAGCGAAAGGTATAATGAAAGCCCGCGATAAAAGGGCAAAAGAAGAAGAAGAAGCAGAAGAAGAAGAAGAAGGCGACGTATATAACGAGCCCGAGACACGGTAGGTCCCCTCGGCAACGCGACGTGCGCGCACCTATGCATCTCCGAGTTTAATGCACGCGCGAGCGCGCGCGAGCCCCACGACTACTGGCACACATTCCGAGTTGGCTAGTTGCGTGCGCGAGCGTATGCCTACTGCTTCTCGCTCCCCCGGCCGCCTGGAATGGTGTATAATTTTCACAGAGGGTGGCTTGCGATCGTTAATTGGCTCGCGGCTCGGAATTAACGCTTCTTTCGGCCTGCCAGCGGGGGGAATGATTTTTCCTTGCACGATCCGGCTAAACTGTTGACGCTGCATTTTTACTTTTTAGTTTTTCGCTAGCCGGAGGGCTGCGAGCTTTTTTTTTATTGACTGAGTCTTGGCTGATGTATAGATTGCTAAGAGTTGTTTTCTTTTTTACGAGGAAAACGTGACTGAGATGGTAATCTTGAGTTTATAATGGGGATGTAAATTTTTATTGTCGGAATCGATTTTTGGCTTTTGTCTTTTAGAATTTAGAGGCGCATTCGTGGAGGCGCAATATTCCGCCGTTTAAAATTGGTTTATGCTGCAATTGGAGCGTGAGCCCGCGCTTGCTAATTGCAATCGGAACGGGAATTCACTTTAAATTCCATGTCTATCTATACCTTGCTGAATTTTTTCAAATATTCGATATTGTCGTATTTGACGATTATCGATACAAAAATTTTTTCTATAAAGATTGAAACGAAAAATTCGGTTTAAATATCAACATTCATTTCATGCTCCACTTTAGGCAGTTTCATTGTAAAACTTTCCGCGTGTGGTATATATTTTATATTTATTTGTATGAATATGTAAAAGTTATAAATTACTTTTAAGCGGCACTTTCTAAAATTCTCGGCGGCTGAGCTTTCAGCAATTACGTTGATTGAATTAGAAAACTAACTTTTATTCAAATACTTTGAAAGCGAGCTGGTTTCAAGCTTTACAGCGGCTAACTTTTACTACTTTAAAATTTTTGCTGAAAATATTAGCTTTTTTTCCAGGACTTTATTGGAAAATTACCGTAATAAGAGAAAGCGAACAAGCTGGATAAAAGAAAAATCATAAAGAAAGTACTCTACTTTTAAATCTACTCAACTTTATGATGAAAATTCTAAAGCAAGCAAATTTTCTCCAGCATGGCAAAGACTAATATAACTTCTTGTAGGCTAATATTCCATTTTTAAGTAACACTCGAGCGAGCAGAGGTAACAAGCTTGCAATATATTTCAAACTAATCGTTGCCCTCGGCCTTGAAATATTAAAAATCAATTGGAAAAACAAAAGCAAGAGAAATGCGCTCCGGCCATTTTTAAATGATACACAACAGAGCGGCAGAAACATTTCTCCCAGCGATCCGCGCGTCATCATTGAGAGAGAGAGAGAGCAGGAGCTAATGAAAGTAAACTACCTCTGGCTGCCGGCTGCTTGCTCCGTCATCGCTCAGTCTTACTGACACACATCCCACCCTCTCTCTCTCTCTCACCTACATACTCGCTTGCATCCCCCTATAAGCTAGCCGTGCGTTCGTTCAGTCCCCCGGATGCGTGTCTGCATAAACAGGAGGGGGCAGCAGTCAGGCAGAGCGCGCGTGCAGGCTATATACAGACTAAAGTGTTTCTAAAGCGTGCGCTCGGCGTTTCTCCGGCGCGCTCAGCGCGACTGCTGGACGATAGTTGGAAGGGACGGTTGGAGGAGGCGGGGGGCTCGTTTTATTAAGAAATTAATCGTTCATCTTGGCCAGCACGGCAGTTTTCTCTACTACACGGAGAGAAGACGCTTCGATAAATCAGCCGGGAAATTATCAGCGCCACTGGTAATTTCCGCCAGACTCGTCGAACAGTCCTCCTATCTCCTTGCAACTACAGAAGGCGTATAAATGAGAAAAAAACTGATTGCGAGGATGCAGCAGTCGTGGTGCGTGATAAGCAAAGTATATGTATGCATGTAAAAAAGTAAGTATGTATATAAGTATAGGTGGGTCGGATCGCAGGTCGATGCGGGCAAGAAGCAGCTGTCGTTTGGTCTCGCTCGACTCACTTGGTGCGAGGGGCGTCGGGTAGGTCGCGTGGTAGACCACCCGCTGCTGGGGATGATGGGCGGCCGCGTGGCCGGCGTTGTATCCCGCCATCATGTTAGCGGCCTGCAGTGCCGAGCCGCTCTTGCCAGCCGGCTTGTTGGCACCGATAACGACGAGCTTGTTGCAGTTGCGCCCGCGCATCAAAAGGACGTGCACGACGTTGCTGTCCTCGTCGTCCTCGCCTGCTGCGGCAGCCGCGCGCTCCTCAGCCGCGGCCGGCTATCTCGCATTGCCGGCCCGCCTCGGGCCAGCCGGCGGCCTCGATAGCCTGAAGAACTCGCTGCTGAACTCGCTGCTGCTGAAGTCCGCGCTCCGGGGAGAGGCAGCGGCGACCCTGGCCGGCGCTGCCGAGGCAGCCTTGCAGCCGGCCCTGCTGCCGCGCAAACTGGCGAGCTGACGTAGGGCGCTCTGGCGTCGCGAGGGCCGGACATCGCCGCCGCCGTGCAGCGGCCTCAGCAGGCTCCGCAGCGATCTGGCGCTGCTCCTGCCGCCGCCGCCGCCGCCGCTCTCACTCCCGCTGCCGCTGCTGCTGATGGGCGAGGACGGGGGTGAAGGCGACCACGTGGCCGGCCTCCTCGCGCCAGCTGCCAAAGCGCGGGGAGGAGCAGCGGCTGCCTGCTCCCTGAAGGCTTGCCCCTGCGACTTCGTCGTGGGAGCCAGTTGGTCCGCTGCTCTGTGTGTGTGTGTCTGTACCTTGTGCTGCTGCTGCTTTCTTCCGCTCGAGCTGCTTTGGCCTCGGGCTCTTTTTATCACTGTGCGCGCTTCCTCACTGTGCGATCAAGGACGATTCGGTACGTGACGTCTGGCCAGTCCCTGGCTGCTACCACTCGGGACTCGGCTCTTATACTCTATCTCTCACTGCTTTATCACTGAAAATATAGGCTCTGGCGTTCGTTGTATGTCTCTTCGTTGGCTCGACGATTCCTCCCTGCCCTCGATGCTCCCGCGAACTCGTTCCTAAAAACTACTAGCACCGCGCTCGTCTTCCTCAGCCCAGGCTTTACGGCACTGAACCCGCTGCTCTCGGATGGAAAAGGTCGCTGGCGTTACATTAAGACGTCGCTGGAGGCTGGCTCGAGGGCGCACATGCGCGCAAAAAAATGATAAAGCCAGGAGAGCGCCGTTGTTGTTTCTCTCCCTCCTCTCGGCTCGCTCGGTTCGATCAGCAGCAGGAGCAGCGGCGACTTGAGAACTTGGTTCCCTCCTTCTTGCCTTCCTTCCTTCCCTCCTTCTTGCCAGCACAACGTGTTGTTCCGCAAGTCCTGCGAAGAGAGCGGAGCGCGCGCGCGGGTTCCGATCTCCCTGGTATTTACAAAGTTTCTCGGGAGAGAGACAGACAGAGACGCAGCTTGACAGGCAGGAGCGAGAGAAAGAAATCAGAGACGGACGTTTATGTATTTTATTCGTGCGGCGCGCTTTGTGACGAGTAAAACGGGGATGACGACAGAGAGACACGGAGGTAGGAAGACGGTCTGAGAAAGAGAAAGAGTGTGGAAGTGTGTGAGAGAGAGAGAGAGAGAAAGAGAGAAGAGAGAGAGAAGAGTGTGCGTGTCGTCGCGCGTGGCAGCCCCGCGTGTCTGCTCCCGAGCGGCGGGAGCCGCAGAGTGAGCCAGCCCGAGCGCGCGCGTTCGCCTGCTCTGGCTTTGGCACGAACCCCGCTGCTGCTTGCCTCGCTCGGTGCGCGCACACACCGACACACGGGGAAAGCAGCCGCACACACACCTATACACGTGCACACACAAGAGAGCGAGTGAGAGAGTACAGCCTGGAGCAGAGAGAGAGCGGAGCAGCTTTCGACTCAGCTAACCCCTCTCAGTTGCTCGCGCGCGCGCAACCCCATCCCTACCCCTTTCGCCTAGCACGCCGACAGCGCACCAATCCAGGCCTCCAGCCACAGCCCCACGCTCTCTCTTGCTCTTTCTCTCACCCTTCCGCGCGCTCGCTCTCTCTCTCTCTCTCTCGCTCTCCTCGACTTTTCCAGTAATTCCGTTTCCCTCGGACACTTTTCCCTCTCTCTCTCTCTCTGTCTCTCTTTAGCGAGAGCGCGCCTGCCTCAAGAGACAGGCAGGCTCGTTTTCCTCTTTCCGGAGGAGAGACAGAGCCTACGGCCGAGTCTCTTATGTATATGGATGGAGCGGGACTCTGCGAGAGAGTGAGAGAGAGAGAGCCCAGCTGGCGACGGGACTGTCTCCCTTTGTCAGCGCGCCGGATATGGGAAAGTTAAATGCCCCAAGTTAAATGCGACGACAGGATTAGAAAGTGCTTTGCTTTTTAAGAACTCCACCTTATTTTTTTCTCCATCTCTTCCAATGTCGAATTTTCGTTGGAACGCCCGTGCGCTGTGGACGGAATGAATTTTCAATTCGTCCAAGTGGCTTATCAATCACGCTCTTGAACGCGTTGATAGTTTGTTGAAGAATCAATATTTACCTTAACGCTAAGGCTGAATGTTCACTTCGAGCACCGGCACTTGGATTTCCTCGCTGCTGTACCGATTGTTATGTGAACGTGATTTTTTATATACGGGCTTGGCCCGGCGTGAAATTTTTTAATTAAACATTAGCTTTTTATTAAAATACGAAGCATAAAAAGCACTCCGCGGCACCCGCCCAAGCTGCTTCCCCATGCGAATTTCAAACTCGGCTGTTATTATATTTTTTATGGGCCAAAATAAGCCAGCATCTAAAATTCACGTCTCTGACCCACTAAAAGCCGAAAAAAAGATCCCTAATTAATTCCAAAAAAATCCAGGAAAAAAGCTGTCCTTAATCAGCTCTCAAAAAAAGGCCTATAGATCTTAATTTCCTCCGGAGAGGCCAGCTTCGCATTCCGCTCGCATCCACCCCACTCCTCTCTCTTGGCCCAGCTACTTTACACACCTGGAACCAAAGGAGACTCGGTGAGAGCGCGTAAGCGTGATCTAGGTCCTCGCTGCGTGCGCGCGCTCGCGCGGCTGGCTACGTCACGTGGAAAGGCAATAAGTCAATCTGCTTTATATGCGCCGGCTACACTCGTTGCATCGCTAAAAATTTCGTCGCCAAGCGCGAGAGACAGATATATCGATGAATAATTCGATCGCTCGCGCGCGCAAGCTCGCAAGCTCGCAGGGGTCGAGTCTGAATTATTTGGTTGTCTGGGGAGTATTTCGCCGGCCCGCCGTCTTCGACTTCTTCTTTGAATTTTTCCTTTTATTCGACTTTTGAGGAGAGTGGGGAGGGGGTAGGAGGTGGGATATGTGTGACGCGAGCGCGAGCTCAAAAGGGGAGCTCTGCTCCTCTGCGCGACTGGAGCGTCCTTGCGACAGAGTTTATTAATGAGAGGAAGAAGAGCTGGCCTGGCCTGTTTTATGTATTCCTCGTGATGTCGATTTTTAAGGATTTTATTAATTTTCAGTTTTGATTGCCGTGTTTATTTGTAGCGCTTCGAATGCTTTTAAAATTTTTATTTATACAGACATTGATTTAATTACGTTACACTCAGTTTTTCATACTCCCAGGATTATACTTTAGAAAATTATAATTTAAAATCTGTTAAATAGTAGAAAATTTTAACGTATTTGTTGAAAATTTGACTAATAAACTATCAATACAGTAGCTTCTACAACGTAGAGGTACTTTACTAATCCGGTGCTTCGAGTAAATGTATAAAATAACGAAGTAAGCACGTTAAAAAATTAATAATATTTTGAATCTCGAAATCAATAAGCCGGAGGTAAATAGATACACTGATAGCATGTAGATAAGATTTATAATTAATAAAAAGTATTGGCCAAATTCCTTGTAAAGAAGTTGGCGCGCTTGCGATGCAAGTAAAAAGAGAAGATGGCCGAGGGGAAGGAGAAACGAGTCTTTCACATGGAAGAGCAATAAGTCAATCTGTTTTATATGCTTTGGCAACTGCACCCTACAACTCTTATCAAGAAATCGATAAATAATTCGATCAAAAGGTCGGCGAATACCGCTGGAACCTTGTGTCTATGTGCGTTTCGCTCTTTTGAAATTACGATCGAAATTACTTGCACGGTTAATGCCGCTTTACTTTAGAGAAAAGCGCTTTTCAGCAATAAAATTACGTCGAAATAAATAGAAAAGTATTTTAATCAATAATGGCTGCAATTAAAGAAATCCAATATACAAATTATTTCATGCTTTCAATTTACTTTTAACCTGAATTCATTTAGAATTACGAATAAATAATTAATCCATATAAAAATACGAATGATGAAATTAAAAAAATTATAAACTTTCACTTTTCAACTCCCAGTTCACAGCATCACACCCCTCCCTCAAACTCAGCGCCCCTCCAAAAAAGAAAAAAAAACCGAAGCTCCAACAGCTTAAGCCGGAACCGCGAGCCGTCAAACGGCTAATCAGTAGATCATTACCGGTCTCGCGCGTCTGCCAGCTGTAAAGGCTTTCGAAATTAAGCGTATGGGCTTACCCGCCCCCTCGCATAAAAAGCCCGTGTATGTGCGCGAGCGCGCACCGAGCGCGTGATAAATGGATTATTTACTTGAATAATGCAGGCGCGCGGGGGCAGCCGCCTCTCTCTCTCTCTCTCTCTCTCTCTCTCTCGCTCTCTCTCGAATTTCAGCGCTGTTAGCGCGCCCAGTAGTTTACCGCCGACGATGCCGCCACCGCCGCCGGCCAACCCCGGTCATTTCTCTCTCCCTCTCTCTTTCTCTCTCGCTCTTTCTCTCTCATCCTCCTGTTTCGCATCGATATAGGACTTCATCTGCATGTGGAGGTGCAAGCAGAGAGAAGGACGAGCAATCGGTTCTGTAGGCCAGTGGCTCTCTGACGAGGTGTGTATATACAGCCAGAGAAGCGGGAAGCTTGACTTTGTTGTTGTGCGACGGGGGGGGGGCGGTTTTAGATATAACGGAATGTTATTAAACTAACTAGTTTCTGGGATACGGGGGCGAAATTCGCACGGGCACTGCTTCAAGGGCTGCTTGAAATTTTCGACCAAGCCGAATTTCTGCCGAATGAAAAAGACATTTGGAAAGAGGTGAGAGCCTTTTTAGGAGGAAGAGAAAATAGATTTTTAAAGTATGCACGTAAAGCGCGTAATGAAATTTAATAAATAACTTTCTCGTTCTTCGAACGTACTTAACGTTCAGCACTGTTACCCCAATCTAAAAAGTACACATTCATCCTGCCGGCGCTCACCATGGCCATAATTTAAATAGCATTTGGCCCACTACAAATTTCGAACACGAGCACCCTATGGTTTTTCCGAAGTTTACTATTAATTTCCATTACGGCGCTATTTACGACCGCAGACGGCGGGGCACTAAATTTTTCTCTGAATCATGGCCCTTTTGTTTCTCGCTACTCGCGGCTTTTTGCCTCCAGCCCCCGGCGTCGTCTAATAGCGATTCCAGCGAGACGATTTCGCTCTGTCTCTATTTCTCTTGCAAAAAAAAGGAACGAACGCTTGACGAGAGCTCGCAGCGTGCGCCGAGCCGTTTTTGGCAGAGAGGCGCGGCCACACAGATGTGCGTTAAAACTCAAATTTTCTTTGACCCACTTCGGAGAGACGGGAATCGATTTATTTCAGCGGGCCGAAAATTTATAATTCATCGGCGCGTTGAATGTTTGGGAAAATGTATTGCTTCATAGGTTTTTGAATTTTAAGCGAGAGATTCGTTATTCGCGCGGGTACTGGATTTTGGGTAAAAGCGGAATAATCTTTTGAGGAAGTTGTTCGTTCGAGCGCCGGAATGGAGAATTTAGCTGGACTGATTTTGGTCTTGACGAAGAACGAATACCCGGAGTTTGTCCTTTTATTCCGTAAGGATCCAATAAACTTCACCTTTGGTAAGAAGGAAGTTTGCTGCGAGTTTCTAAAGGTTGTTTTATGGAGCTTTCACAGTGAAGTACAACATTTATTTTCCGGCAATCGATTTCAAAGAAAATACTACAACTGAAACTTCCAATTTACCGAGCTAGGAAGTAATCAAGATTCATTTTATTTTTATTGCTTTTCTCGCTACGCTCAGTGCTAAATAAAAATCGATGAAAATCAACTTTTTTGTATTCTATCAAACTTTCTCAAAATAACAGTTCGTTGGCAGGATAAGATTTTCTAACTGATTACAACTTTTAACTTCGATTGTTAAAGATATTTTTTCAATTTGAAATAAATTGATATTTTTTGTTACACACCAATAAATAAATTATTTTTTTAATCAAAATCTGAATTGTTACAATCATTATTTTGTAATCTTTCTTAAACTTCCTTTTATTTTTTCCATTATATGTCCCTGAAATATTTTTTAACCTGATTAATTTACAAAACTATAACACACTTAAAACAACCCGGCCCAAAATCAATTCAATTCAATTCATACCAAGCGCAAAAGTCGTTAAATTCATTCATCCCAGCCCAACTTGTTTACTCTGGCGAAGCCAACCTCTCTCCGAAAATAATCCCACATGAAGGCACTCCTAGAAGAAAAAAAAAGCCACTTCCTCGCACTGTAGACGAAGAAAAAAAGTAAAGCAAATCCATGTTAATGCTCTTATCTGAAGCACGCAGAGAGAGAGAGAGAGCAAGGTCTTCGCATCGGTTTCGCCCCCACCTGCCTTAATTAAAACAAGGACCGGTTATAAGCAAGCCAAGAGCCAGCTGCGCGAACGGCTTTAAATCTGCAAAAGGGATGAACTCGGATTATCACGGCCGCACGAGCGCCAGCAAAAAAAGAGCAGCGATTCCTCGTCCTTTTTGCGCTGGCTAGGCTCCTTTGACGCCGGCGCTCTTCCCTTTGTGTTGCGCGCCTCTCGCAGCAAGTGCTTGAATTTTAAGAGCCCGGTGCCGCCACCTATCAGCGAGCTCGTGCTTGACGGAACACAAACGCGGAGATGTTGGGTTTGGAGGATTGGAAGTGGGGCGATTCATGCTTTTTCTTTTATATAGTCTGCAGTTTTTGGTGCTTGTTGGAACGAGGGAGTTGATTTTGCTCGGAGGAAGTGTGTTACTTTTACACCCTTTGGTTGAGGAAGGATTTTTATTCGCCATTAGCATGAGAATAAATTTACTGCCCAGCTGTTAAAGTTCACATATTTTCTGCAAAATTTCAATGAGATTTGCTGCTCGTTGATCATGAAGTAAAATTTAACTATCGATAAAATTTTAATTTATTTATTAGGTATGTAAAATTATTTGACTAATAATTTACAATATGTATTTTATTTACAGTTTGACTGTTTAAGTTATTATTCGTTGATTTGACTACGTTCGATCAATTACTTTGACAATCACTTTATAAATTACGCTTATTTTTATTCACCGATAATATATGTAAATTGATTGTTTTTCATTAGCAATTTCATGAGTCCGTATAGTACAACAGATGCTGTTTGCTGTTACAAATGATGGATTTTAGTAATTAAGGCAATGTCAAACTCTTCAAAATATTAAGAATACGCGAACCTATTTTTTTATTTAAATTCTATAATAAAATTACTATAACCAGAAAGCGACAAATCATCTCAATTGTTCGACAAGCACAACTGCCAAAAATCAGAAAAACTATCCCAAAAGCTGAAGACGAGAGCAGCCTTGCCGCTAGCTTTAAGTAACACACACAGACTCGCAAAAAAGCTCGGCGGCAGCGGCGGGCTAAAAATCACTCGCTTTCTCTCTCGCACTCTCTGGCGGCTGACTTTATCCCTATCGAGAGAATCTGATTAATAGCCCGGATTCTCGCGAGCGAGTATATATACAGAGGGATTTTGGGATTATGTACGTCCAGGATATAACACGTGTGCTCACGAGTGCGTTACATTATGTAAAGCTCCCCCTTTTCCCTCCCTCTGTCTCTCTCGCTCTTTCACTTTTATACGCCGATCGACGCCAGCCGACGAACATTTTAGAGGCCTTTTCAGCTCGCGCTCGCTTTTTAACCGATTTTTATCTTTGCTGATGGCGATGCTCGCTGGTTTGGCCGATAGCGCTTCTAATTTGATTTCTAGCTTGCAGGGATAAATTATGAAAATCAATTTTTGGTTAATCTGTAGTTGAGATGATAAAATTAAAATATCGTATTTACGAATGATTTTGTAAATTAAAAAATTGAATTAAAAATAACGTGGATTACAATTTTCGACTATAAATGGCCATAAGTATAATTTAATTTTGAACATCAGCAAAATATTGGGAATAGATCCGCGAACACAGAACACTAATCTACAAGCGCCAACATCGCACCTGACAATCCACCTCATCAAAGCCAAATCAGCGAATCAGCAAATGAAATAAGGAAAGAGAAAAAAGCGAATCCAGTCCGTCCCTCGTTCCCGATCCATCTGTAAACATTTACCCAAGAAAAGTCCGGCCTCTCCCCAGCGGCAAGCTCGACAAATCCAAAAATCCGAGTTTCTCTTTTCGAGAGAGAGAGCCGCGAAAAAAGCAGGAGGAAAAGCTCCCCGTGTAGGAAAAAAAACAGCAGCGGGAACAGGAAGCGAATACGTAGGAATAACCTCGGGGGATCGTCGGCTCTCCAGATTTGCAGAAGCGAGCGGGTGGAGAACTCGCAGCTCTCGGGATTTAACGTGCGCGTCCCTCGGCTCACTGTCGCTAGGTCCGAGCGCGCGTTTATTCGTTAATCGATTCCGGCACGTCAGCGGCCGAGCGCCTCTCGTTTACTCTCGGGCCTGCAGAGAGCGAGAGAGAGAGAGAGAGAGAGAGAGAGAAAGAGGCTCGTAAAGAGAATAATCTAAAGGGGTTGACACGTACACAGGGGCTAGCTGTGGAGGCAAACAGGGAGGAGAGGCACCTTGCCGGCTGGCTTTCGCCGAGCTCTGGCCGTAATATGTTGCGGCGTTAACGGTTAATGTGGCAAAATTCAGACGGCGTTGGGTGGGAGTAAGAAGGAGGGAGAATTCGCCGGGGTGGTTGCTGTTGTTGATTGAAAATTGAGAGGGGAGGAGGGGGGATTTTTGGTGGGTCAGGGGAACGGTTTTGTAAAGTGCGAGGAGTTTTTACGAGTTTGATTTATCGCCGTAGCTGAATTTTATGTTTTACTATGAATTATTTTGTTTACGGGATTTTTTTAAGCTTTAATAAATTGGGGTTAACTTTAATTGTCCTGTAAAACTAATGGTTTCAATTCTTTGGATAAACAGCAATAAAATATTTTTATTTGACAGCTGCAAGATATACGATTGCGTTGTAAACATAATAATGTAAGCAGTGTGTCGTATCAAACGAGGATTTACTCGTGTACGTGACTATTTTGTATTGTATTTTTACTACGACTTAATAACGTGTGTATTATTACTTAATTGTTTAATGGTACTTTAATGTTTATTATTTTCATAGAGCTGAAATTTTAGTTGTTCATTACTTTGATGCTGCATTAACACTTCTGAAAATTAATGCGCAAGAAGTACCGTAGGGAGCCATAAGGGCAAATAGACGATGCTATTTCGAAGGTAATGGATATGATCAAAATCCAGCCATTAACATAGATTCTAATGTTAATTTACACCTTCGGCATCTGAAGGCCACTGAAATTAGTTGTTGTATTTGATTCATTCCCTAAATAATCGAACAATAAATTAGATTTATCTATATAATATAAAATTCAAAAAATTCCCAAGCATAAACTTGACAGCTCCTCTTTACAGCAAAAGCACCCACAGAAAATAATAAATTCATAAAGAAAGTCAGACTGAAAAACACTCTAAAAACGCCGAGCTCACACAATATCCGAATTCCTCGATTCCACACAGTTCACTAAACGCCGGTCTCGCAGAAGCCTGAATGTAAGCTCACGCGAGACAAACTGTAAGAAACAAAAGTATAAAACAGCGCGGGGAGCCCGAGCGAGTGAAAGAAGGAGAGAAAAAGCAATAACGCAAGCGCACATTTGCGATAACCTTTTGCGCTCGCGCTTGCGATCAATTACGTAACTCGATAAAAGTGGGTCACGTGTCAAAGCTTGCGCGAGCACGGAGCCATCTCCCGAAGGTGTCCAACTTTTTTCGCTGTAAGCTAGTAAATTACCGGCGAGCCTCCTTTAAATGGAACGTTGGCAGAGGCCTCGCCGTCTAACTAATCTCAGCCCTCTCTCTTTCTCCCCTATCCTTTTCTCGGTTTATTCTTTCTCGAGCTCTATCTACTACGTACACGTCAGACTGTGTATGAGTTACCGCGAAGAGAGCACTTTTTGCGTGTAATACGCCGGTTGAGGGAGAGAAAGCGCTATTTCCTATCCGTCAAGTGGCGCTTCTTTTATTTCAATTTTCCTTGAACCTTGTACACTTTTACAGTCTTTTTTAAAACTTTGTCTAGACTTGATTAAAATTTTTCACCAAGCGCCAGTTTTAGCGAAAAATCCATCCCACCGAGCAATCGTAAAATTTTGTCCAAAAGATATTTATCTATATCGACTATCACCGACCTCGATCTCCCAACCGCAAGCTCACCCGCCGCCTCCGGCCCGAAAACTCGCAGCACTCTCCGCTCTGCCACACTTCAAAAACCCCGCTCAAAAATTCATCCCCCGTGCAATCACCCCAATCCAGCCCTGAAAAAAAGACACGGAAACCAAATTCACACATCCCTCAATACACCCCCCTCGCAATCCCCTTTCTCTCTCTCTCCCAGCCGAGAGAAACCGTCCCCCGCGAGCTTACGAATTCCGGCGGGCCACGTACATCCCTCGGCTCGTCTCGCTCGACTCCACTATTTTTTCTCCTACCTCCGAGTGTGTCCAGGGCAGCCAGCCTCCGCGGAGGAGGGAGAGGAGAGCGTCGGACGTGCCGCCGGTCGCCGGTCGTTAGTCCTACAGCTAGCGGAGACAGTCGCGCCGCCGCCACCTTTTTAAGACAATCGATAAGATTACCACTCGTCACGGCCTCTCTCTATCTCCGTCGGGAGGAGCGCCTGGCTCTTCGTTTTTTTTCTCTCTCTCGTGGAGCGACGGTTTTCTCGTCTCCGAGGCGTCGGAGCTTCACGGAGCGAAGGGGGTGGCGCTGGGGATCGCTTTCTGAGAGTACGTAATCGCCGCTCGGGAGGCTCGTTCTCGTTTAACCTCGTTTGCTGATGATTATTTTAGCTTTTCTTTTGGGAGGTGGGATGTGGAGAGGTAAAGTTTTCTTTTATGGAATGAAGATTCATTTTCTCGTGCTGTAGCATCGGAAATGTGAATGTTATTTTAAGACTGTGGGTAAAATCATTTTTATAATTACAAAATTTTGTTAAAGTTATTATAAATTAGAATTTTCCTGCATTTAGTTGTCACTGCTAATTGCAGTAGAAATTTCTTTCCAAATGAAAGAGCTAACGCTTATAAAGAACAGCGTCTCTGCGCTATCCGCTAATCGGCTCAGGCCATTACATGATGTTTTCAGCCGATTCTCATTATCTCATTGTTTTGCAGCGTAAACGAAAAACAAATTTAAAAAGGCAGTAATCTGCTTATCTAGTGGATATAGCTCGGAGAAATGCGATTAAAGTTCACAATTTTGTCGGGAACGGTATTCCTTGCTATTTTCAAGTAGAAAACGACAGAATCCAGTCAGACGTGTTTAATACCTATCGAAACGTGAAATCGATTTCTTTTGCAATTCCACTAAGAAACACTACGTTTTTTCCTCTCACCCTTTACTCATTCAATATAAAACGTACACCAAATACATTATTTTATTCATTCTCAACTCACTC
>JAPYZA010012413.1:0-10483 GCA_030522685.1 Eupelmus azureus | reverse complement strand
AGCGCACCACAAGGTGGTTGATTTCCGAACTAAGCCTCGGGACATTAAGAGACTCACCCCCACCACCGGAGTTTCGCGACCTGTATGTACGACCGTGGTTATGGTATTCGATAATGATTTGGCGGCAAAATAAGTATAAGGATATCTAGAGATTTCACTGCAAAATCACTAGAGGTTAATAGATAAAATTACTAGATATCACTAGATATGTGGCGTACATGCATACACTTGCAAAGGCTTGCATAAACTTATAAACTATTATCTAGTTAGAATTTCAATATTAAAATTTAGAATATGGTAGCTGTATAAATATTTTTTCCGGTATAATTTTGTTATCAAAATTGCCATGTTTTAGATTAAAAAAATTTTCATCAGTTTTTCAAAAATTATTCGATTTCTGAAACAGTAGTCTTTAAAGATAAAAGAATTGCATATTTTTTAAAATTCAACTTCTTACTTTAATGTAAATAAACAAATTTTTTATTTTGAGAGCTCAAGTTATTCGTTAATTGAATTTTATAAATATATAGATCTTTGTTGTGTTTCAAAGTTATAATAGTATAAAAACCATTCTATTCAATACTCTATAAGAAAATTCAATATATTACACCTTATTTTCACTTCATTATGTTTCAATTTTGCGAAGAAAGCTGTTTATTGTTACAAGAACTACTTTGCGTGCATTCGAACATTTTTTATTTTAGAAGACAAAACGGAATAGTATTCTTTTTTTTTCGTCTAATTTTTATGATCATATAAACAAACAATGATGCAATATTAAGAAATTATAAAACGATAATTTTATAATTATCAAGTTATAAAAAAATATTGGTAATTTTGGAAACATAAAAACAAAAGTCAATAAAATTTTTACGTCATATACGTGATTACGTCCCAATAAAACACCCGCCCTTAATCATACCCGTCCTCAATCTATTTTTAAAAATAATATCCAATCAACAACTGCTAATTCAAAAAGCCATTGTCCCATTTCCCCCCACTTTCTCTCCGACCCAGCGCTCGCTTCCAATTATCAACTCGACATCCGGGCAAAACCAACACAAAACTCGGCGGCCACCTCTCGACGCTCGGCATTTATATCGCCATCCTCAAATTGCCACTTGCTGCCTTTCCGCTCTCTTCGCTCTTCCCGGACTGTACGGCCAATCATCGTTAAAAGGGAAAGGACGGAATAACGAAACCCGGCGCGACGGCAGCATTGACCAGCCGCGCGCGCGAGCGCTGCAGTGATAAACAGCGGCTCGGCCGCTGCAGCAGCAGCAGCGACCCACCCTCGTTGATTTGTCACCCGGAATACCGAGCTGGACTATCAAGGGCCGTCCACTCCACCCTCCCTCTCTCTACGTATATACACAGGACCATTCGAAATGATTGCCGTAGCCATTCTCGATCGGCCACTGTCGCGCGCACACGCCTGATTGACATTTATAATGGCGGGCAGGGGGCAGCGACCCCTTTCCCCCCCTGCATCTGTCGCCCTTTTCGCTAATGAATGATTTCCCTCGCGGGGAAAAAATAGACCGCCCGTCTCGTGCATAAGTGCTCCGTGCGCCATTGCTTTACGTAGGCACGCATAGGAGCGGAAGGAGATAGATCTCACTGTCGAAGATCGGTAATCGGCAGGAGAGGGAGGGGTTGGCGAAAAGGGTTAAATGAACATTCCGCACGCTCGGAAGATCAAGTGTGCGTCACCGCGGCGACGATCGAATTTCGCTGAGCGAGCCTGGCTCTTCTCTCCTCTCTCTCTGAATGAGTGCGCGCATCGCATACTGGTTAAAGTATTCGCGTATAAGCGGTCTTTGAGGGAGAGAAATGCGCGCTGCAGGCGAAATGCGCGAGGAGAGATACTTAATGGGCATTCCTCGGGCTTTTATTAAGAGGCGCGCGAGCGGGAGCGAGCGTTTGTTCCTGTTTATGCGCTGATCCGTATGGATGGCTGGGCGATTTTTTTGGAGGTTAAGGGAGGGCTTGTAGATTGATGATTGAAATTAACGGATTGCTGATGGGCAGAGGTCAAATAGAGCTATTTTTCCAACGCTCGAAACTTTTTTATTAACTTAATAGTTTTTTATTTATAAATTATAAAAGTTTTACTAGTAATAATAATTTAAATATTTTAATTTAATTCAATTTTTTTACTTTTAATTTTATTTTACTAAAAACACTGTAGTTTAATTTTTTGTTAATATTCCTGTGATAAGGTGCAAAAATTGATAATGAATTTGAAAATGATAATTGTCAAGATTGTACTAAAAATTTGTACTGAAATTCTTACTTGAACAGATCCTATATTTAGTTTTTATCAACCAAGCTACTTTTTGACTATTAAAAAATATATTGCTATGTAAGTAATTACAGAACACAGTTGACCTCTGTAATGGTACACTCTATCTTTGTGCAAATTTTAAATTAATATTGCAAAGTGTCTAAAAATAGCATTTGAATAAACTTTTTAAAGAACTACCAAAAGTTTTAATTGGATGAAGCAGTTAAATAATTTTGTTTAAAAATCATTCTCAGACACTTCAAAGTATTGATTTGTATTGACAACTACATCCTATAGATTTGTTTATATACCAATACATTAAAAAAAAAAAAGAAAAAACACTATACGATTTGCATAATCGGTAATAGTAGGAACCCTCTTAAGATTCTACCCAAAAACATGTTTGCTAATATTTTGTTAAACTGTTTTTATTTTTCATATATTTAAATCAATATTCCATAAAATCCTAAAATAAATCACAACCTCAAAAAACACCATTAAAATCTTTGTATCCGCCGAGGTATCCGCAATAATAACTAACAAATGCAAATCGTTTCATCCAACACAAACAAAACAAAAATCTGAAACTTCCTTAATACTCATTAGAAGCCCGCAAGCAAGCTCAGCAAGAAAAGCCATGATAATAAAAATAATCAAGACAATTTAAAAGCCATAAAACAGTCTCAATTACCCTCTTAAATCACCTGCTGGACACATTGTAGCGCAATATTTTAGCGCTATACTACCGCGCCGGGGTCGCCGCATGTGTGCGCGCTCCCCCAAGTGCGTGCAACAGTTAAAGTGCATATAATTTTCCAGCCCTCCCACCGAACCCCCCCCCCCGCACCCCTACCCCCCCCCCCCCCCCACCTTCTAAACGGCGAGATAAAGCGAGAGAAGGGCTGGCTTCGAATCATATTCAGAGCAAGAGCGAGAGAGCGAGAGAGGGCCGAACGGCAAACTGCTAAACGATCGTTAGCCGACATGCGACAATTTTAGGGCTCGAGCAGCAGGCGCACACATACATTTGCCGGTTAGCAACATCAGCAGCACCGGCGACGCGTATATATACGCGGGCCCCTCCCCCCCCCCCCCCCCCGCAGCGACTTATTGACCCGACGTCGTTCAGGCCACGCAACTTGACGCCCAAATATATATATGTATAGCTGCACGCGGGCTTAGCTCTGGCAGGGGGTAAGAGACGAGCGAGAGAGAGAGCACAAAGGCCAACCCCGGCAATTATTTAGATAAATAAGTTACATTGGCCAAGCGCGCGCTCGTTCTGCGACGATGAAATAATTTGCTCCAAGCGCGTTTGTATAGCATTGCGCTTTGATCTTTATCCCTTTCTTTTCAGTCGGGATTTGCCGGATCCCGGGCCTTGTTTTCGGTCGGGAGATGCGCGATAGCCAGTTGGCACGGAATGGCTCGGCGAATTATTTCTGGTTTTTTTTTCGTCGTTTGATTTAGGATTTAATTACCGGCGAGCATTGTCCGGGGGATGCTTTTTGTGAACTTTATTTCAATTGTGATTATGGGCTGATTTATGGGTTGAGAAGTGGGGTCAAGGGTCGCGCGTTATTTATTGCCTCGTTTTTCTTAAATTTTTATCATTCGGAAGTTTTTTGATGCATATCTTTAATCCGTTTAACGGTTCACCGGAACTTATTAAGCGCTCTGCAAAGGATAAAGTTATAAATTACGAAATAAATCGGTGAAAATAGTGTACTTAAAAAAAAAGGATAATTTCAAGCAGAAAGTTTCAGCCGCGATAGCATTTCCATTTTTTTCTCTCTTTGCACATTAATTTTCGAAATGTTCTCGTATATCTTATTCGTCACGACAGGAGGAATTACGCCGTCACATGTCGGGCGTGACATCCTGTCTAAAGTAAATTTAACTCGACATGCTAAATTATGAACTGCCGGCACCGTATTCACAATCAGCCTAAAAACTTCCGAGTACCGCGAGTTCGAAGCAAATCAGCTTGCGTTTGGCTCTAAGTCGGTCGGCTGTATTTACATGTCGCTCCACGTGAAATGACGGGGAAAATCTATAGTCGAATGTCTCGCAACATAAGTGAATCCTCGATTTGTAATGGCATTTCCAGATGATTAATCATTTCTGAGAAATGTAGATACATTAAATTTAAATAAGTTCTTTATTTGCACAGATGATTCATTATTTTTAATTTTTGGAAAAATCAATATTTTTGTTTTTAGATTATTTTACGCATATCTTTTTTTACTAAATACACATAAAAATATTGTTTACGAAGGTAGTTTATGAGAAATCCTTGACTATAATGAAACAATATTGGTCGAATACGTTTTAATGAATCATAAGCAAGTCCAACCGGATTTAAGTTAGCTTATACTAAAGACTATACCGGTTCACATTTCTGTTAATCCTAAATTACGCAAGAATAAAAAATTTCTCGGTTCACAAAGCCTGCTTAATGAAAATAAATTCATGTCTAGACTCCGAACAATAATTTACTATTAAACTTCGCTCTAAAAGCTTGGATTTCTGAAAAATAAATTGCAATTAACATCCTCTATTCACCGCGATTTTTCCGTTTTACTCTATTACGGACATTAAAAAATGAAAATAATAAAAAATGATAATTCATAAAAATGAAAGTTTATTCTCTGATTTAGATGAATTGATGTACTTTAGAGAGCAATAAAAGTCTTTCGATTAAACAAAATTTTAATAATTTATTTATAAAACTGTGCAAATGATTTACAAAAGAGTTATAACAAAGTTTCTCATTAATTTTCTTAAACTAAAGAATATATTTAATTTTTGCCGATTATCCAATCTTTAATAAATAAAATATAAGTTAATGAACAGACTTTCCAAATACTTTATATCTGCAAGATTCCCAGCAAAAAATCAAAGAACACAAACTCAAACAAACAATTCCGTTAACAATCTCTTAATACACCAGCAGCCTTTTATTATTCAACACATCCGCGCCAGAAAGTAGCTCAAGACGTTTTAAAACCCAATTACAAACTCCGCAAAATCTCCTCGGCTACCTCCTCCCAATCAAAACCGCTAATTTCAGCTCTTGCAAATCGAATAAGCCCGCGATATAGAATGTCTCGTTCCAGAAGTTCCTCCGCGCATATCCCTCCAAATAATTAAGATCGAATTACACGCTCCTCGCAAACAATGCCGTCGTCATCCTAAAATTCTCCTAGCTACATCCATGACCTTGCCAGCTGGTCGGCTGGCGAATTAAAGACGCAGAGCCAAGAGGGCCTTCTCTGATTGAAACAAATAAAAGCCGAGGAGGCGGCGGCGGCGAAGACGCGATGCAGCAGCAGCAGCAGCCAGTCCCTTTTCGAATTATGCAAATCGCGTCACGTAGAGCGCCGCGGGATATCGTTAGGCCTGGCGCGCGCGCGCGCGCTCCTAACAATCTCGGCTCCCTCTCTGGCTCCCCTAATGAAAAATTCGAGACGGAATCACGTAAATCTTGCCGGAAATTCGAGGCAAGTTGCGCCTGTCCTGCATACATATAAATACGAGCTGCAGGCGCGCCTGATGCGATTTAATAAAACGCCGCCTATGCAGCAGACTCAAACTCGATGCTCCCTCGTATATAGTACAGACGGGGAGTGTAAGGGAGGGAGGGTGAGATGCTCTGGCTTTGAAGTGCAACTAATTTCGGATTCTCCAGCGTTTGCCAGTTGCATGCGAAGGGATGTGTATACAGAGCGCGCATTTTAACGCGTCGCTAACGATGATTCTCAGCAAGCCGCTACCGTGGGTAATGAGATACTGCACCGGGTTATAAACTTACGGCTAATTTGCGTGCGAGTTGTACTGGCTTTGTTTATTTTTCATTCGGTTTGTTATCAAATACTTACGTACGAATTAATTTTGTCAAGATTATTTTTGCAGAAATGTTTTTTGTTACAATTAAAAATTCAATAAATAAAGCTTATTGCCTTATCCTCAAAATATTTATACTTTATCAAACAAAAATCATAAAAATCGTTCAAAAAGCCTCAACACTACAGCACCCCAGAACGAAGCGGCATTACTAAAACGAGCCGAGCCTATAAATAAAATTCCAGAATTAAAGAGCACTGACCTTTTATAGTGCGTAAACGATCCTCGTCGTATTTTTCTTTTTTCCTTTCTCCTAGACACTCGCTCCTTGCTTCTGATCAATAAATTTTCCTGCACCCCACGGAATGACGCGAAGCAGGAGGCCATCGTATGGGACGAACCGATCCCTTCAATAATCCTTGATAATCACCACCGAACAAGGAATCCCTTTTACGAACTTTCGCCTCGCGCTTTTTTTCCTAGCCGGCTCGCTCTGCACGTGCTGGAAGAACAAAAAAAAAGAGAGAGAGAGAGAGTACAATTGGAAGTTGCTTTAAACGAAATCAGATTATGGAGAGGGGTATACATTATCGACGGACGTTTGTTAAAAAAATTGAAAGTAGAGCGCGATGGACGTGTTTGATAAATATTGGTATTATGGGTAGATTAAAGTGGATAATCATTTATTTTGTGGGGAATTAATATTATACTGAAATTCTTTTGGCATTAGATTAAAAGCTTTTTGATGTCGAGAGTTAACTGAGGCCGGAAAATTACTAAATAACTCGATAAGGGTTTAAAAATAGTGTTTTTTTTAAACGGGGATAAATAAAAAGAATTGCGAACAATCACGCATCAAAATAAGGCTGACGTTAATCTAGAAATATTAAACGTATCATTATAAGTATGAAAGTATTAGGGTCGCAAGTATGTTTATAAAAAAATACCACAAAAAGGGAAAAAAGCCGATTAATATTATTATTTATTTCGACCGCTCACATTCAAAGTGTTTTCATAACACCAGTTTCGAGAAACACATTATCCTCAACAAAATAACTCAAACTGACAAATACTCTATTCCCGCGAAAATTGCTGCATTATACCGGCGATAAAAATACGGCTAACAATCTGTGGTTTTTAAGCATAACAGACACATAATTGACGTCAGACTAACAGCGCAAAAATAAGCAATTTCGCGGCAGGAGACGAGGAAACGCCAGTTTTCCAATCGCGAATCTCCGGTGCACGTATACCTATATGTAAGATGCGCGTGCCAAGCTCACGTGCATACGTACAGTTGTTCCTGGCGCGCAGCTCGCGCATACCAATGAACTTCATATCCAAGCTCGCCTTTGACTCGTCTATGTAGATAGAGGGGAAAAAAATCAACGAACCTTACTTTTACTTCGAATGGTTATTATCTCGATTGGTTTGAAAAACAGCGTGATAATGGCGCCTTGATTTC
Source organism: Eupelmus azureus (assembly GCA_030522685.1). Classification (NCBI taxonomy): domain Eukaryota; kingdom Metazoa; phylum Arthropoda; class Insecta; order Hymenoptera; family Eupelmidae; genus Eupelmus; species Eupelmus azureus. The sequence goes on along the minus strand of JAPYZA010012413.1, from coordinate 2,885 downwards.
AAAATAATGTAAACTTCCTCAATCAATAGTTCGTTAAAAACAATGTTTTTTTTTCCTATATTAGCCTTTCAATACAGTAATTAAAAAAAGTTTAACGAAACTCAAATTAAAAATTAATCCAGCATTGCTGACGCTCCCTTACGAAATAGCCAGCAAAAAACGAAGCGCCACCAATTAATATTCGCGCAGCCCCAAAGAGCAGCCGTCAGAGGTGGGTGAGAAGCGAATAGGGATAATCTCGGGTCGTCGTCACGAGCTTCGTGATTATCAATCATCGGCGTATAAATAATCCGAGCGCCGGCTGGTCGTCTCGACGTGTACGTCGTCGTCATCGAGCGACAACTCGTAAACCCCTCGTATATACCCAAAGAAGGATATGAAGACACTCTTTTGCGAAGGAATTAGAAGTGCCGTGCGTATGGGGAATTACACGTTAATCCAAAGTTTCATGGTAATTTTTGTATAAATACAAAAGATAAATGGTATCAATATTAAAGCTTTTGTAGTATTGACCAGACTGGAATTATGAATACTCAAAAAAGATTAGACTAAAAACGAAGTTTTAAACAATTCGAATAATAATAACGATTTCTGCAATCTAATAAAAAATCTGCCACACTCTCTCATCAAAAACAAACCCTCCGACTTCAGTAATCTAACACTTTCATTCACACGAAACAGGTCATTCGCCCTAAGATCAGTCGCCTCACCCACCTCCCGAATCACCCCGAAAAACCTGCGTTACAACCAGCATCTCCAACAAGAATCCTCCTTAAAATCTTGCGTCACTCGCGTCATCCTCGGGCGAAAAAGAAGCGCTCCTTTCGCGATAGAGAGCAGCGAAGCAGGAAGGCTCGTTAGTCGGACATGTTAATCTCCGTGTCGTTAAAACGAGGTCCCTGCGGAGTGAGGGACGCCACGGCCGCCGATATCCCCGGGCTCTTTTCCCCAGGAGTAATCAATCAAGTTATGCCAGCTCAAAAGAGCCTCCGCCCGGGATAGTTCGCCCCTCCCCCCTCCGCCGCCTTCCGCACTCGACAGGTCGCTTTTTACCGAAAACCGCCCGGTAATCTGCTTTACACGCGGCAAGAAAACCATTGGGGTAATTGTCGGAGGGCTTGGGCGAAGAGTATCTTACTGTATATACTTGGAAAACTGCGCTCGAGAGAGCGGGATGTAATATTGGTTTTCTTTATATAGAGGTTTTTTTTTGTCGGAGTTCGGGGGCGATGCGCTCGCCGTATATATGGGACTTTTTATCGATGAAATATCAATTTTAAAGTTGGTGCGTTGCGGGTTATTTGTAAAGTTGCGAGATGTAATATCGACTTTGGGTGGAATAAGAGTAAGAAGTCGGTAAATATAAAAGCAAGTCTATGATCAGAAACTAATATGAGGTAGGAAGAATTAAATAAGCGGAAACTTGTGTTTTATACTTCCGACTTCTTATGACTTCTTGACAGTGTACTTCTGAAATATCGAAAAACTCCGCACGACCTTTTTAAAGAAAGCTTCACCAGTATCCCAAGCAATTGTTAAATTTCCTTTATTCTGTCATTCTTTTTACGCTTCGGCTCTGCCACAAAAGAGCAGCGGACAAACTTTAGCCACGGCTCATCCACAACCGTGTCTATATACACGCGTGGCCGCCGTGAGTTTTCCCTTCGCGCAAGGGATGAAACGACAGGAATTGTCTTCTGACTGATTGATCGTCGCGACGCAAGATATTCGTCCTGGTCGTCGTAGATGACGAAGGGAGCCTGCGTGTTGCGAAAGGTACTTTTTTCTTGGGCTCCTTTTTTTCTCTTATCGAGATTTGATACATATTCGTGCCGAGGAGGGGAGCCGAGAAGTGTAACCGTCATTTATTATAAGATTTTTTTACCTTAACGCGCTTATATGTGGAGAGAGAGAGGCGGTATCGATCGGAGATGCTCGTTTGCTGAGATGTGAAAAACAGTTTTGCTGGGAAGAAGAGCTTACAGCGTGAGAAGTCGAGGCGGCCGTCTTTTTGTCGATGTGTAATCGTGATGAGTGGTTTTTGGATGATTGAGAGCTTTAGATGGCTTGAGTAGTTATCGAGATTAAGTTAATTAGCCACGCGAATCCTGGTATCTAACGAAATGTGAAAAGTCTTGTAGTTTACAAAAAATCATGCAATTATTGAGTTAAAGAATGTAATAAAACATTAAATAGTATAAATTAAAATTTCAAATACATAATAAACAAAAAGCTGCACTTTCCCTTCGAAAAGCCTACCCCATCCAACAATCATCGCAGCTCCGCATAGAAAACAGAAAAAATAAGCAGCGGCAAGCTGCGCTTACGCAATTACCTCTTAACAACAGCGACGTAAAACCGCATAAGAAAAAAAGCATAATAATAAAGAACAACGCCCGCTCTCTCTTTCATTTTGCCTCGGCGACCTCTTGAAAAACTTGAAAAAATACGAATAATTACGTTGCTCGGCGGACAGAGACGCGGAAGTCAGGTGGCAAAGAAGCAGCCCGCAAAGTGCTGCCGCTGCTCGCCGAATTCACTTTTCCGCGTCCCCTCGGAGATTGTTTTTCTAGCCGCGAGCAACTCGCGAATACATTTCCGCGAGCTTTTTCTCGTTTCTCTTTCTCCGCCTGCCTTTCACGTATATATACTTGGCTACTTTGAGCGGACGCGAGTTGGTAGTTGTGTACGTATGTGCATTCTTCTTTTCTATGTGCGCGTTGTACATCAGCGTGCATTAAGTATGGCAATGGATTTTAATGTGAGCTTACCTTTTAGCGTGCGCGTTGAACTGTGCGACTTTTAATCGAGCTTTAAAAAGGGAGAGAATTGAAGAAAGTGAGCGGTGAATAAAGTAGTTGATGCTTTGTTCCGGAATAAAACGA